>CM059429.1:131959881-132255866 GCA_030390025.1 Squalus acanthias | reverse complement strand
AGGGAATGTGGGGGGGCAAGGGAGTGTGGGGGGCGAGGGAGTGTGAGGGCGAGGGAGTGTGGGGGGGCGAGGGAATGTGGGGGGGCGAGGGAATGTGGGGGGGGCGAGGGAATGTGGGGGGGGCGAGAGAGACTGTGGGGTGAGAGAGTGTGGTGGTGAGATAGTGGGGGCGAGGGAGAGTGGGGGGGGTGAGGGAGTGTGGGGGTGAGGGAGTGTGAGGGCGAGGGAGAGTGGGGGGGCGAGGGAGTGTGGGGGGGCGAGGGAGAGTGGGGGGGCGAGGGAGTGTGGGGGGGCGAGGGAGTGTGGGGGGCGAGGGAGTGTGGGGGGGCGAGGGAGTGTGGGGGGGCGAGGGAGTGTGGGGGGGCGAGGGAGTGTGGGGGGGCGAGGAAGTGTGAGGGCGAGGGAGAGTGGGGGGGGTGAGGGAGTGTGGGGGGCGAGGGAATGTGGGGGGGCGAGGGAATGTGGGGGGGGGCGAGAGAGACTGGGGGGGTGAGAGAGTGGGGGGTGAGGAAGAGTGGGGGGACGAGGGAGATTGGGGGGGCATGGGAGAGTGGGGGGGGCGTGGGAGAGTCGTGGGGCGAGGGGGAGTGGGGGGGGCGAGGGAGAGTGGGGGGGCGAGGGGGGTGGGGGGGCGAGGGAGAGTGGGGGGGCGAGGGAGAGTGGGGGCAAGAGAGAGTGGGGGGGCGAGGGAGAGTGGGGGGCGAGAGAGACTGTGGGGGTGAGAGAGTGTGGTGGCGAGAGAGTGTGGGGGCGAGGGAGAGTGGGAGGGGCGAGGGAGTGTGAGGGCGAGGGAGAGTAGAGGGAGGCAAGAGGGAGAGCGAGAGAGGCAGCAAGAGAATAGCAGCGAGAGAGAGGACAAGAGAGTGGGAACGAGACAGGGCAAGAGAGAGAGAGAGTGAGTGAGAGAGGGGGCGGCGAGAGAATGGATGGCGAGAGAGGGCACGAGAGAGGGGTGTGAGAGCAGGGGCGAGAGAGAGGGAGCAAGAGAGGGTGAGGGACGGGGTGACAAGAGAGAGTGGGGCAAGGGGGGGGTGAGTGAGGGGATGAGAGAGAGTGGGGGGTGAGAGAGAATGGGAGGCGAGAGAGAGAATGGGGGGGCGAGAGAGAGAATGGGAGGCGAGAGAGAGAGTGGGGGGCGAGAGAGAGAGTGGGGGGCGAGAGAGAGAATGGGAGGCGAGAGAGAGAGTGGAGGCGAGAGAGAGAGTGGAGGCGAGAGAGAGAGTGGGGGCGAGAGAGAGAGTGGGGGGCGAGAGAGAGAGTGGGGGCGAGAGAGAGAGTGGGGGGCGAGAGAGAGAGTGGGGGGGCAAGAGAGAGAGTGGGGGGCAAAGAGCGGGGGCGAGGGAATGTGGGGGCAAGGGAATGTGGAGTCAAGGGAGTGTGAGGGCGAGGGAGTGTGGGGGGCGGAGCGAGGAAATGTGAGGGGGCGAGAGAGACAGACTGTGGTGGCGAGAGAGTGGGGAGTCGAGGGAGAGTGGGGGGGCGTGGGAGAGTGGGGGGGCGAGGGAGAGTGGGGGGGCGAGGGAGAGTGGGGGGCCGTGGGAGAGTGGGGGGGCGAGGGAGAGTGGGGGGGCGAGGGAGAGTGGGGGGCGAGGGAGAGTGGGGGGGCCGTGGGAGAGTGGGGGGCCGAGGGAGAGTGGGGGGGGGCGAGGGAGAGTGGGGGGGCGAGGGAGAGTGGGGGTCGAGAGAGAGTGGGGGCGAGGGAGAGTGGGGGTGAGGAAGAGTGGGGGCGAGGAAGAGTGGGGGTGTGAGGGAAAGTGGGGGCAAGGGAGAGTGGAGGGCGAGGGAGAGTGGGGGGGCGAGGGAGAGTGGGGGGGGGTGAGGGAAAGTGGGGCAAGGGAGAGTGGAGGGCGAGGGAGAGTGGGGGGGCGAGGGAGAGTGGGGGTGCGAGCGAGAGTGGGGGGCCGAGGGAGAGTGGGGGGCCGAGGGAGAGTGGGGGGCCGAGGGAGAGTGGGGGGCCGAGGGAGAGTGGGGGGGCGAGGGAGAGTGGGGGGCCGAGGGAGAGTGGGGGGGCGAGGGAGAGTGGGGGGGCGAGGGAGAGTGGGGGGGCGAGGGAGAGTGGGGGCGAGGGAGAGTGGGGGCGAGGGAGAGTGGGGTGGTGAGGGAGAGTGGGGGGGAAGGGAGAGTGGGGGGGAAGGGAGAGTGGGGGTCGAGAGAGAGTGGGGGGCGAGAGAGAGTGGGGGTGAGGAAGAGTGGGGGTGAGGAAGAGTGGGGGCGAGGAAGAGTGGGGGGGTGAGGGAAAGTGGGGGCAAGGGAGAGTGGGGGGCGAGGGAGAGTGGGGGCGAGGAGAGTGGGGGGGAGAGAGAGCGGGGGGAGAGAGAGCAGGGGGAGAGAGAGCAGGGGGCAGAGAGAAAGTGTGGGGGGAGTGAGTGTGGGGGCAAGGGAGAGATAGGGCACGAGAGAGAGGGGGCGAGAGAGAGAAAGGGGTGTGAGGGAGAGGGGATGAGAGAGAGAGAGAGAGGGGGGCGAGAGGTCAGGAAGGGGACGAGAGATTGAGAAAGGATGAGAGCACTGAGAGGGCGCTGGGTAGAGACGGAGAGAGACAGGAGGGAGAGAGACACGAGAGGAAAGAAAGTCATGAATGAAGAGAGAGAGCTATGAGAGGAGAATGTGTAAGGGGAAAAGAGAGGAAGGGAGAAAGTGAGAGCGAGAAAGAGAGAGGAAAATAACATGAACGTAAGTTAGCGAGAGAGCAAAAGAGAGTGAAAAAGAGAGAAAGTGGAAAAGATATAAAGTGAAAGATAGAAAAGAGATAGAGAAAAGGTCCTCTGATCCCTCCCTTAACTCTTTGTGCAGGGGAATGCCCCGCTGTGTTGTCAAAGTTTCCGCTCTGGTCAAAGTGCATTCCCTTTGTTATGGGAGCCCAAGATACCAGAGTGTCTGTTTATTTAAGGCCTCTGCTGGGCCCATGGAATGAAAACCATGCTTGGATATTTAAAGCGTCAGAAGGAAATCATTCCATCAAAATAGTGTGAAATGCTTAAGAATGTACGCAACGATCCCTACTCTTTACTAATTAACATTCCTAATGACCATGGCAACAACCTGGATTCCATATCTGTTGGCTTTGGGAGCAACTTGAAGCCAAATCTAATTATAGCAATATCATAATCTGAATTTATTAATATCCAATACAGGTGAAACCTAAAGCACTACAATCTTATGTGCCCTTCTTGAACAATAATATTACAATCCCTCCTCCTTTTTATCCTACTCTTATCAGCCGTGAATATTTTATAACCAGGAATGCTTCATCTCTAGTTCTGCTCTAGCGTGAGTTATCTCTCTTTTGCACACTATCTCTATTATATCATGCCCCACTCCCATAGCACTTTGTGCGTATAGATCACCAATTTTATTCAGAATATATTTTGTGCATTTACATGCCTCAGTTTGGCAATCTTGCTTTTTTTAACCCCTCCTACTTCTGATCTGTTCTTTATTACTTTCTTGTTCTTTTACTTTTGCTAACACTCCTTGCTCAAAGCTGGGAACATCTTTGGTTTCCTGCTTAACTAGAAGATAACAGCCTGGAGAAGTTAGAATTTAGAAACAGTCAGAGGCAGAGAACTCTCTTCCTTTCAGAGCCACAGTTCTGCAAATACCTGCTTGTAAAGTGAAGCTAGGCCAATATCAGTTTGCATATTTCGTTCTTTTTGATGTTACAACGAACACTAGGAATTAGGTTACATTTCACCAAAAACTGTGTTTTGTTGTTCATAAATTATATGTAAAATAAAGCAATCTTGTGGTTTAGAATTGGCCTTGTTTCATTAGAATGCCAATTAATCAGCTTCAGCAAGATGGACATGGGGACACGTGTGAGATTACAGCATCCAGTTTACATAACGAGGGGTTTTATTGTTATCACCCCGCCCCCCCGAGTCATACAATCATATCACTAGATATTGGACAGTAAAGGTAAACAATCATAGGGGACACAGGGTCAGTTTAAACGAGTGTCCAGTGACACTGAACATAAAAGAATATCTAGTGCAGACCCATAATTAGTAACACTCTTTCTGATTTCCTTTCTGCCGCTGCTTGTTTTTCCCTCCTTCCTGTTACATTATTTTAAACCCTCCCCTGCAGTACCAGTTACTCTCCTAGCAAAGACTTTTATCTCAGCCCTGTTCAGATGAAGCTGCCATCCTGTACATGCCCCTTCTATCCCAAAACAGGTCCCAGTGTCTCAGGAATCTGAAACCTCCCCTCCCCCTTCAGCTATATATTTACCTACCTTATCTTACTATTTCTACAATGACTAACGCAAGGCGTCAGGAATAATCCCGAGATTACTACCTTTGAGACCATGCTCTTTAATCTACCTCCTAATTCCTGAAACTCGCTTTACAGGACCTCAGTTCTATTCTTTCCCACATCATTGGTTCCAAGATGAATCACGCCTCTGACTGTTTCATTTGCTTCTGCAAAATCTTTTTCACCAGCTATGCAATATCCCTTATCCCGGCACCTGAGAATCAACACACCATTCAGGATTCCTTGCTACAAAATTATCTGTCTATCCCGATTGTGACATTGCCTATTACTATTATAAATCTACATTTCACTCCACCCCTGTACTTTAGCAACCACTTTCTCATGCTCTGTGGCATTGCTTATGAGTTGTTCCATTGTTACTGGTATTCAGTACTGAATTCCTATTTGTCAACACCCTCATGAGATCCCTCCATCTCCTCGTCCCAACCCAATGGACAGTCACTCACTTCCGTTCTTCAGTGACGTACTCTGCTTGTGGGGTGACCACTTCCTGAAATCTGCATGCAAAGAATATTTCAGCCTCCTGTGTGCGACATTACCCGAGATATTCCTCATGCTCAGAAACTTTGAACTCAAGTGCAAGCAGCCAGACATACTTCCCACACATATGGGCATCTTGGACACACCAAGCATTTGGGACCTTCCACCTTGTGCAGGTACCACACATCACCAGCTTTAGCTGTCCCCCGCATAATAAATTAAAACAGTTTTTTCCTTAAAGTTTTGAATACAATAATTTAGTGATTTAATCCCTCAAATATAATTTTAGGCAAACTACACCTCAAGGCTGGAGTCCAGCTGAGGTTAAACTCCACACTCTCCTGGCCCTTCACATTCCACTGGTCTCTCACTTTCACAAGTTAACTATCATTAGTAGTCGCAAAGTTGTAATTTAACTTTCACAATAGCTTAACTGCCACAGGCAAAAAACAGGGAATGTCACAGCATTTTTATACAAACAATTCATTAACCTATTACCCAACTCAAAGCAGTCTACAGGTAAGGCACCACATAAGCAAGTTTAATAGTTCCTAGTATTGAACAGCTGAAATAAAGGAAATTCCAAATACATTCTAAGTAAAAATGTCAGCACTTACCCTAAACTCCACATTCTACTGGTCTTTCTCACTCCACTGGCGACTCGCTGGTACCGTTTAGACATGTACTTTGTGATGTGACTGACATTAGTGACAACATTTTTCCTAATTATGTGACACTAATGTACCATTAAAGAATATCACATATGGGAAGCGAAAACTGTTGAACAGAACCACTGTTTTAGACGCACACATCTCATTTGTATAGAATTTTTAAAGTACTTAAAATGAGCTATTGAATTCTAAATTTAAAAGTGTGTCAAACTGGATTAAATAAATTAAATAAACTACCCAGCAGTACAAGATTATCTTCTCATAATCTCATCTAATGTCCTTTAAATGTCAAAAATGGATACATTTTGCAAGGATACTCTCCTAGTGCGAAGCCTCGCTAGATGAGACTACAGAACAGATTTAGGGTTATAGCAGTGTAGAACTGATTCTGCACCTCCCAATCCTGTCTGGAGAGGCTCCATGCCAGGAACCTCGCCTTACAAAATGTACCCAATAGGTCTTTTGCCTCCACTGCCCTACCCAAAGTCCATTCCAATTGTATCAGCTTAACTCAGTTGGTAGCAGTTGTTCCCAAGTCAGAAGGTTGTGGGCTCAAGCCTCACCCCAGGACCTATAAACTAAGCTGATACTTCAGTGCAGTACCGAGGGAGTGTTGCATTGTTAGCGGCGTTGCCTTTTGAGACATTAAACCAAGGGCCCATTGACTGATGTGAAAAAAAAACCCATGGTACTTGTTTAAGAAGAGCAGGGAGTTCACCTGGTGTCCTGGCCAGCTTTCTCCCGCAAACAATACTGGTCATGCATTCATTCATTTGCTTTTTGTGGGACTTTGATGTGTGCAAATTAATTGCAGTGTTTAATTGTGTAACAAGTGACTGCATCTTTTTTGTTAAAAGTAAGTAGCTAATAGGTTGTGAAGAGCTTTGGGATTTTCTGAGGACATGATATAAGATCAAGTTCTTTACTTTAGTGTGAAAAATAATTTCCTAATATTGACCTTAAATGTGTCCTTCAGCAGCTTAAAGCTATGCCATTTTGTACTACTTTCATGAGATAGCTTGAAGTAGTGCTCCAGATGAACCCTTAGCATACTGTTTAAAATATTGTATATCTCTATAAGGTTCCCCTCTTCTCTCAGCTGCCTCCTTTAGGAGGTGGAAGAACCAAAGTTTCTTCAATTTTTCCTCAAAATGGAGTCCTTTGATACTAGACATCAGGCTCCTGTTTAGCAATAGAAAATAACTGCAGTGTATAGTGTACCTATTGGGGATAATTTTAACCCCCAAAAACAGGGTGGTTTGGGTCGGGTGAGAAGTAAAAATGTATAAAGTTTCAAACCCGAACCCAATCCACCTCAAACCCGCCCACTTCCGGTTTTAACGGAGGTGGGACGGGGGTGGGCAACCAACCCGCTCCCAGGAGGCGAGTCACTTATTTAAAGACCTTACTGAGGCTACGTGCCTCTGATGTTCCAGCTTTAACGCTGGCCGGCCGGGTTTCCGGGGGCTCGGGAACCCAGCAGCTAAAGGGAGGCGAGGACTGCTGCATGGAAGAGGCAAGTGCTTTTCCAGCATTGCTTGTGGGCCAGGAGGAACAGGAGTCCTAACCCCCGGCCCCCCCAAGCAAACTTGTTAACCTCACCCCCAGCGATCAGATCCCCCCACGATCACTTAGCCCCCCCGTGATCACTGACTCTCCCACAACTCCCCATCTCCTTTCTTCCCCCCCCCCGATCTCTCCCCAACACCCCCCCCACCATCTCTGCCCTGATCTCTCTCCGACCCCCCTACGAACTCGCCCCAACCCCCCATCTCTGCCCCTGATCTCTCTCCGACCCCCAGTGATCACCCCCTGACCCTCTAAACCACGCTGTACCCACATCCCTCCTCGTGATCTCTACCTGAGCAGCACGAGACTTACCTGCTTCTGGGCTGCGGCCTCTTCTGGAGTGTTCCCTGCCCATCAGGGAGCCAAGTCTGTCAATCAGGCTGGCTTCCGGGTGGGGAACCTGTTACAAAAAAAACACACGTCATGGAGTTAAAACTCCACGGCGTTTGGGACCGGAACCCCTCCCCCCGCTTGGAAATCCCACTCCAGTAAATATCGGGGCCATTATTTCCATTGTCACAACTCCACTTCATCGCCTGTGTTTTGCTGGAGGATGGGGAAAAGGAAACAACAAAAATTGTATGAAAACACCACAGGTTATTCCATGCTCCCAGTGGAGAAGTCATGCTTGAAGGGAGTGAGGGACAGAGAAAGGCTACAACATTATAGCCCCAATTCTCCAACCTGCACTTTTGTTGAGCAGGAGCACAGGATTGCTAAATGTACCTGCATGTTCCAACAGACAGGCATTAGCAGTGCCACCAGGTGCTGATGATTTACTAAAGTACACTTATGCAATAATAGGTATAAAAATCCTTTTCATGTGATTAAAATTTAATTCTAAGTTTTGGTTCTAATTGCAAAAAATCTGTTCAACATTAGTTTTAAGGTCAATATAAAAGGAGCTTACAGTCAGGTTTATTACAATTCAGGCCCTTAAATACTTGTAGGGCTACTACCACATTAACGTTACCATTTTAGTTGTGAGATTCTTTTTAGATACATGTAACAAGTCTCTGTGAAAGAGCAATACTGTCAAATCTGAGAACACTCATTCTTGGAAGAGGCTCACTGCCAAAGACATAGATTTTCTGACTGATAAACCAACCCGGCAACAGAATGAAAATGTAACGCGAGGATTCAATTTGGGCAAAAACCAGCTCAAATCTAACTATAGTTAAAGAGTTTCATAGAATTACATATAAATTACTATATGGAAACAGGCCGTCCAGCTCAACTAACCTATTCTTAAATAATGGTCTCTGCTTCAATCACTAACTCTGCAAGAGCATTTCACAGCCTCACAACCCTCTGTAAAAAAAAGTTTTCCCTGTTCTCTGACCTAAGATTCTTGCATTTAATCTTATATCTATGCCCCCTCGTTCTAAATCCCATAACCACTGGAAACTGTGGGCTGGATTTTGCCGGGTCCCACCTGCACAGTGCGGGGGGACCCGGGAGACGACGGGAAACCCGGAAGGTTGGGTTTCCCGGCACGGTTAACTCCACAACATGCGTGTGACATCAGGTGTGGGTTCCCCGCCTGGAAGTCAATCTGATTGACATGCTGACTTCCAGTCGTGCGGGGAACTCGGAGAAGGAGGCTGCAGCAACAGGTAAGTGCTGGGCCCAGGATGGGATGGGTTGGGGTGGGGGGGGAGGTCATCCGATCCCCGGAGGGAAGGGGGGGGGCCAAGCCCAGGAGGGGTCCGATCCCCGACCCCGGGGTCGAATCGCGATCCCGGGGGGGGAGGTGTTCCAGGCCTGGGGGGCAGAGGGGGTCCGATCCCGGGGGGTCCGATTCCCCAACCCCGGGGAGGGCCAGGCTGATAGTGGGGGATGTTGGGGGGCCAGGAAGAAGCACTCCTGCTCCTCCCGGCCCACAAGGATTGCTCCCCGAGGCTGAGGCCGCCTCGTTGCAGCCACCAGGAATTCCAAGCAGGTTAAAGTAGAGGCTTCAGGCCTCATTATAATATATAAATTGCCAAACCGCCTCTTGGCAGCAGGTTGGCAACCCACCACCTCATCCTGCCTGAGTGAAAAGTGAAAGTGGGTGGGTTGGAGGCGAGTTGGGGTTGAGGTCGGCGTTCACAGTTTTTCAACTTTCACTCCCCCCCCGCCGCCCACGCCTCCAACCCACCCATTCTTATCTCTGAAAATTCTGGCCAGTGTGTTTCTGTCTACTGTGTCCCATTCCTTCATAATTTTAAACATCTCTATCAAATCACCCCTCTGTTCAAATAACAGCTACAATTTTTCAAGTGTTCCTTTGTACTTGTATATCTTCATACTAGGCAGCATCCGAGTGAATCTGTGCTGCAACCATTCTATTGCTTCACCATTCGTCCTATAGTGTGGAAAAACTGCACACTATAACTGCAAAACAGTTGTCTTACTAAGGTTTTATATAGATTAACCATTACATCTTGAATCATAGAATCATTGACTTTTATATTTTATACTTCTTGTTATAAAATCCAATATTCTATTTTTTTTATAGCCTTATCTAGTTGAGATGCTGCTTTTAATGCCTTGTGAATTTCAACCCCCAAATCCCTCTACTCTTCCACATCGCCTGGCCTTCCCCTATTCAAAGTATAATTACTACTTAATTTTTTTAACCACACACTTACTGATTTATAGTGAAATCCTATGTTTTGCACCTAGATTCACAGTCTAGGCTCACATAAGGAGCAGGCAACCATTGCCAATGAAACCATACCCCAGCAAAAAGTCAGTGTCTTGACGGATAAAGATATTAATCTAAAAATTTGATGATCCGCAGAGGGTGGAATGTGGACGCGATTCTGGCATTGGGGCACATTTGAGGCTGTACCCAGATACGCTGTTTTTCCGGCCCATCTAACAGATGATTGAAAATTGCATTGGGGATGGGGTGGTATGAGTCTTCGACCCACTCCTGTAACATTGCACAGTAACTGTGGGAGCGTGTCTGGGTCTGGGGCGTTCCGGATTACTCTGGGAATTTCACCTAGCTCGCTCACCTAATAGACGAGTGGGTCCTCGGCTGCTGAGAGCAGGCGCAGGACCTGGTGGCCTACAGTGAAGGCACATGGTAATTAATCCCAGAATGATTGCTCCATTTAGGACGCCCCACCGCAAACCTACCAATGGGAGGAAAGTCCAAGCCATTATATGTCGGGTATAAAATGCTAAGTACCAATTCTGCATAACTCAGTTGCCTTTATTTAAAGGCCTGTGATGGTAATGGGGAAGGCTACATCCTTGAGATTTTGGCAATTCCAAAACAAACCTTGCTGCCTGGATGTCTGCTCATGAAGTTTGGTAGCAAAGTACACAAATGCGGTTCTCAGTCTTAACAGTGACACCCTAGATCCTAGTACTGTGCTGAGGAACAGCTTACTTACTTCTGTCAGGTCAGATCACCAATATACAACCATAAATACAAAGAAAAGAAGGGCTAGAAAAGGCCATCTGGCCTACCAAGACTGCTCCATCCAGACAATGGTGCAATGACATCCACCACTGACTTACCCCATAACCATATAATCTTCTGGCAGAGGTGGAAAATTCTGGTAAATTCCTCTTAACTCACTAAGGAAATCAAGCAAGGGTCTAGGAAAAGCTTCAGGGCTATGGTCACTTTAAGAGCAATGGGCAGAGCTGAACTCAGGCTGAATTGGCCTCAAATTTGGGTCACAGAAAGTGGCACAATTCAAAGACCAACTTTCGGACAGCTGCAGATGTCACACGGAGTGCACTACTGTCATACCCAGATAGCTTTTTCTGAGATGGTAGATGCATTCGTGGGTGTCTGATACCACGCTTCATGGTGTCCATGCTTTCTTTCAGCCCGCCACCTCCTGCATCTGCATGATGAATTCAGATGAATTCCACATCCTGGAAACTGTATAGGGCAAGCAACAACAGGAGTATCTCAGTACAGGTAAGCAGAGGGCAGCCACAGTGGAGCAATTCTGCAACATTTAAGATTAAGTGGACCTTAATGAGTACGCTGCAGTGAAAAGAAAATTTCACCAAAGATTCCAGCTCCAAATTGGATCTGGCAGAGAACTCTGGCTTCAATGAGCAGCAGCACCTGCCGCTGTTAAGTCAAGTTTCACTGTTCACCGCTGGGCTTACTACAAACAGCCATGGATGCCAGCCCAAACTGGAGTGGAGAACACAGTCCCAGATGGAAACAATAAAGTTGTTTAATCCTTTCATAACCTCACCCAATTAATAAACTGAGTTAACGGCCAATTAATATCAAATTATGGGCTTTTTTGTGCTGTGAATCCACTCTGATAATTTCACTTACAGCCAGCTGGGAAAGGAGACATACCTCCCTGTAACTTGGGCTGGATTCAAATCCTGGTTCCAGAGGTAAAACTGCAGTGTTTTTAACAAATATAGCATTCAGTCCCATGTGGTCATTTACTCTCTAAACAAGTAGCTGGGGAAATCTTCCTGAGATAAAATAAACTAATCTATCGCAATGCCAATTCTGTTGAATATTTTAATTAATATGTCAGTACAGTTTATTTTGTTTCCCTCCAATTTCCTCATCTTTTCTGAAGGTGTTGACTTCTTGCTGGGGTATGGTTCCACAGGCACCGCTCACTCTCTGATATCTCACCCAAGTGCTAATACTTTGTGTTATCCTAGACAGTTGAGTATTCAACTGTAATGGGCATCACAGCTGTGCCCAATCTTCTCACACTGCACACTGTCCAGCTGTGGTTACTAGATAGCAAACGGAAGCTGCAACTTCAACTAAGTTTTCCTCTCCATAGTGCAGGAGCATTGAGGCCAACTCTACCACCCCAAATGTTACCTTGGAAAAGATCAGGCATTAAAACTAGAACTTTCTCAGTACTACACCGGGCAATGCCCTTACCAATTATTCTATATGGGGAACTGTACAGACAGATTATAAAGTGATGCGCTAATGATCTCTACTGTGATCTCTATTGTAGTCAGGATTGCTGAACAGTAAATATGGGCCTTTTCTACCATGAGCCATGAAGTATGAAGGCTGCCTAATTTGTTGACATTAATACTCCGGACAACAAAAGTAGAATTTGTATTTGTCTTGTGCATTTACATTTAGCAACTAAAATTTTCCTCAATAAGAAACTAGTATGTAAATCTTCCTTCCCCGCTAATTCTGATTTTTTATAACAATGATCTACATGAGAAATGGGTTTTGTGGAAAATGAGTTAACACAGTTATTACCACTTGAAGTCTCAACTGGCACCTGTTACCACAAGTGCTAGTTACACATAAGCAAGAAATTTAAAAAAAACTTAACTAAACCAGTCACCTAGTTTTCCAGTTATGCCACCTGAAGTAGACGTTAAACTTGCCATAATTTATTGAATAAACCTATCTGCTCTATCATATCATAAAACTTTCCATTTAGACAGTATTCAATCTTGTTGACTGCAAGATGACAAACAACTCTGTTGTAAACCCTGTCTTGATCTAAATTGAATTATTCTTTCTAATGATGTTCATCGCATTTTAAAAATATAAAATCAGAGTTCCTTACAAGATGTCACAGGAGAGAGAGCACACGAGAACATCATCGTACTGCTTTTAACATATTTATAAAAATATCAAGATAATGGTGGGGACTAATTTATCTGGCTCTAAGTTACTATTAAAAACCTTCCCTCCATCACCAAGGTCAGAGTGGGGATGTTCGCTGACGATTGCACAGTGTTCAGTTCCATTCGCAACTCCTCAGATAATGAAGCAGTCTATACCCGAATGCAGCAAGACCTGGACGACATTCAGGCTTGGACTGATAAGTGGCAAGTAACATTTGCGCCACACAAGTGCCAGGCAATGACTATCTCTAACAAGAGAGCATCTAACCACTGCCCCTTGACATTTAATGGCATTACCATTGCCAAATCCCCCACCATCAACATCCTGGGGGTCACCATTGACCAGAAACTTAACTGGACCAGCCACATAAATACTGCAACTACAAGAGCAGGTCACAGGCTGGGTATTCTGTCGCGAGTGTCTTACCTCCTGACTCCCCAAAGCCTTTCCACCATCTACAAGGCACAAGTCAGGAGTGTGATGGAATACTCTACACTTGCCTGGATGAGGGCAGCTCCAACAACACTCAAGAAGCTCGACACCATCCAGGATAAAGCAGCCCGCTTGATTGGCACCCCATCCACCACCTTAAACATTCACTCCCTCCACTACTGGCACACCGTGGCTGCAGTGTGTACCATCTACAAGATGCACTGCAGCAACTTGCCAAGGCTTCTTTGACAGCACCTCCCAAACCCGCGACCTCTACCACCTAGAAGGACAAGGGTAGCAGGCGCATGGGAACACCATCACCTCCAAGATCCGTTCCAAGTCACACACCAGCCTGACTTGGAAATATATCGCCTTTCCTTCATCGTCGCTGGGCCAAAATCCTGGCACTCCCTCCCTAACAGCACTGTGGGAGTACCTTCACCACGCGGACTGCAGCGGTTCAAGAAGGCAGCTCCTCACCATCTTCTCAAGGGCAATTAGGGATGGGCAAGAAATGCTGGGCTTGCCAGCGACGCCCACATCCCAGGTACGAATAAAAAAAGAGTCCAGCAGTGAGAATTATAGCATACAGTAGACACAGAATGAAATGTTTAACAGCATCTATTTTCATGTTATGGGATGGGAGAACAATTCAATGGAATTCAATAACATCCAATGTTTTCATTATTCAACTAGTTACATCAGCAATAAATTCTGGTAAATATAAAACACACAGCGCCAATAATGTTACGTTGCATTCTATTTTGACATTTCTTTGCATTAAAATACTGGAACTGTGTCCAATCACTAAATGCACGGAATGTTGTGGCACTGAACCATAAAGACCCAGGAAGGCTTGAGGTTCAATCTGTGATCTGTGCTCGGGTGGCAGTGAAGTTGGGGTGCTCCAATTGGCTTCATAGCATCCAGGCTAGGAAGAAAAAGTGGCCAGGGATTGGCTTCTGATTATTGTCTAGCAACTCCTGCTAGAAGTAAACGTGTGGAAGCAGGTAGAGGCAGGCAGATGTGTCTGTGATGACAGTCAAACAGCTTGCTAAAACTCACTATCCAGGCTCATACATGAAGAATGGCCACTTGGAGGTGAAATACAGAGGGCCTTCTGTTACCCAAGGAACCCAAGTATGACTTGCTGCTTTCAAGAGGGAAGGGGGGAAAAAAAGAATCAATGAAAAAACTGTAAATTTCACCATTAAAAATTAACTTTGTTTATAAAAAGTTACACAAACCCCACCTGGAACAGACATATTGTTCTCAGATATTCAGTCTGCTGTGTACTTTTCTAATAGTTCTATTCTTATATTGTACAAAAAACATTCATCTCTTCAGCTCGTTTCATTTTGCCCCCTCCCTCCTGTTCCATCATCAATACTATCCTACTTGCTGTGGGTTAATTATGGTGCTATTTCATTATTAAGACTGTGTGAAGGAATTGGTAATATGTGAGTCAATACATACTCACGCAAGCTCACTTTCACCAAATGTATTCCAAAATGAAACGCTCTCTTCTGGTTACATTCCACAGTTCCCATCTAATGAAAGCACTTCTATATTTGGACTCACCATCTGTACCTCAGTGACCCTTAACTCAATATGAACAGTCAACACCTCAGATAGAACCTGCTTGTTATAAATTACTCTGTGCCTTGTAAGAAATTTGTAGCTAGGGTCAGATTATGAAATAAATTTCTTCAATGTGCACTGCAACAGACATAAATAGTAAATGCAAATAAGGAATCTGTTGTGATCTGACCCTTAAATCCCACCTACTGGTGATAACAGAATGACAAACAGCTTTTGGCTTATTCAGTACAACAATAAACATTGTGCGTAGGTGACAAATACTACATGATCTGGTTGCATTTTCATTTATGCTTGCTGAATTCCTCTATTTTGTCTTTGAGTTTAACTGCTGTAGCTCATTAGAGAATTGATAGAGGCTTAAACAGGTGTGAGAAAAGAATGCAAAAAATAGAGGGTGAGCAGAAAAGACAAGGGGGTAGAATTTCCGCTTTGGGCGCAATCGGGAAATTGCAGCCATAATGCACTCCAGATTGTGCTGATTAGGTTACAGTTCACATTTCTGATAAAAAATCATTTGCATAATCACAAATGTAAAATCTTCCAAGAACAAGCGCAATCAGGCAGCATAATAGAACATAATTGTTTTATTTTTTGCTTTTCATTAGGAAGCATTCATTGATGTATTTAAGAGTGGTAACCTAGTCCACTTTTATTAAAACAGCTGAAAAAGGGTTCATCTCAAAATATCAGCATTTTTAATAAGTGTCCAGTCCTCCACCTGTGATAACCTGATTTTAAATCACTGAAAATGAGTTAAAACTACTATACTGAACCATTTACTACTTTCATTGGTGTACACTAGTCGGTTCCTTAGTAAATTAAATATTTTTTGGTATGAAAAAACTTTTAAAACGTGCCTACCAGTGCCTGTGCGCCTAAGAAAATGAATGCAATTTGAAGAGACTTCCCATACCAGCGCAATCGGCGAAAACTCGCAATGTCGACCTGGGGGCGTGGACAGTTTTGTAGGCGGGGCCTGATCCGGGGACTTTAATCTTAAACCAGTGTAAACGATCATGGAAAACATGAACGTAAGTGGTTTTGAGTGTAACTCACTTATGCTTAAAATTCCCCGATCTTTTGCGCTGATTCGGCCGATTCCAGCCGGATTGCGCTGATATTACTTTAGAAGAACATAAGAACATAAGAAGTAAGAGCAGGAGTAGGCCATACGGCCCCTCGAGCCTGCTCCGCCATTCAATAAGACAATGGGCCAGAAATTCGGGTCTCCACGGGTGAGTACGCACTGTGTACTCACCCGTAGGCCCAACGAAAGTGCCTGTTTTGCATATGCACTGCGCATGCGCTGGAAACCGGAACTTCCGTTCCCTTGAAGGAAGGGGTTCACAGGTCAAACGCGTGCGCCGGAGAGGCAGCGCGTAGACCTGGAACTTCGGCTTTTTTTACAGGTTTCTCCGTGCGGGTAAGTCCCTAGCAGCTGCGCGGGGAAAAAGCAGGCGCAAGGCCTGCTTTTAACAAGGTAAGTGGTGAATTAAGTCAAATTAAAACATTTTTTCCACAGGTTTATTATTTTTAAATACTTTAAAGAAAGGTAAGTTTATTTTTAGTCCTGTTAAAAACTGTAATTAATTTTTTCAAAAATTTAAATTATTGTTTAAAATAGTTATTTTATGTAATTTATAGTTATTTAAAAAATGTGATGTGTTTTTTAAAATTTATTTGAAGTTTTAGTTAGGTTTTGGGGCCGATCTCTATTCATAGATTTGACAGGTCTTCCTGTCAAATCTATGAATGGAGATTCCCTGCTCCGATTGGCTCTCCATGGCCCACGTGATCCCAGGGGACGTTTCGAACTAACTGCGCCGCTGGGATACGCAAGCACTGCACACCGGCAGCTGGAGGAGGCCCAGGATCGGAATCCCACGCGGGCACACAGCACAACGGCAGGCGCGCTATGTAAGTGCAGGTCGGGGGCTTGCACCCGTGGGAAGCCTCCGACCCGAATTTCTGGGCCATTGGCTGATCATCGACCTCAACTCCACTTTCCCCCCCGATCTCCATATCCCTTGATTCCCCTAGAGTCCAAAAATCTATCTATCTCAGCCTTGAATATACGTAAAGACTCAGCATTCACAGCCCTCTGGGGCAGAGAATTCCAAAGATTCACAACCCTGAGTGAAGAACTTCCTCATCTCGGTCTTAAATGGGCTACCCCTTATCCTGAGACTATGCCCCCTAGTTCTAGACACTCCAGCCAGGGGAAACAACCTCTCAGCATCTACCCTGTCAATCCCCTTCAGAATCTTGTATGTTTCAATTAGATCACCTCTCATTCTTCTAGACTCCAGAGAGTACAGGCCCATTCTACACAATCTCTCATCATAGGACAGCCCTCTCATCCCAGGAATCAATCTAGTGAACCTTCGTTGCACCGCCTCCAAGGCAAGTATATCCTTCCTTCGATAAGGAGACCAAAACTGTGCACAGTACTCCAGGTGTGGTCTCACCAAGGCCATATACAATTGTAGCAAGACTTCCTTACTCTTATACTCCAACCCCCTTGCAATAAAGGCCAACATGCCATTTGCCTTCCTTATTGCTTGTTGTACCTGCATGTTAGCTTTCTGTGTTGCTTGCACGAGGACATCCAAATCTCTCTGAACACCAACATTTGAAAGTTTCTCACCATTTAAAAAATATTCTCTTTTTCTATTCTTCCTACCAAAGTGAATAACCTCACATTTCCCTATATTATACTCCATCTGCCACCTTACTGCCCACTCACTTAGTTCATCTATATCCCTTTGTAGACTCTTTGGGCTGGATTTTACCTTTCGATGCGGCTTGGGGGTGGGACAGCTGCCTTCCGGGTTCCGATCCCGCCAACAACGACGTCTGACGCACAGACGCTATTTTGCGTCAATTGCCCTTGTTAAGCCCGCCTTGCGGGCTTGCTGGCCAATTAAGAGAAAGCAGGTGTCAGATGATGTCAGTTGATGATGCGTCATCTGCTGGTTTTCTTAAAGGGGCCCAACAATTTTTTTTGGCAGGTGATTTTTCAGTGTTTGACAGCATTGAAGTGCTGCAAACACTGACAATCACTGTACAAAGGTGAGCCCTTGCACCAAGGCTCTCCAGTGACTCACTCCTTAGGCTAGAACAGATGGAAGCTGCAGGTGAGGTTACAGAAGCGATCTGTCACTGGTGAGAGAGGTTCTCCCAATGAGGTGGGACTACACAAACATTTCAAAACTTGTTACCTACAGAAAAGTCTAAATACATTAAAAATTATTTTCCCAACATTTTCTTACCTCTGAAACGCACCAGTGTTCCAATGGATCCTTCACACCACTTCTGCAGCTATCATCAATGAAGAAACATTACAGTAGACCCACAGCACGCCACACTTACCCTGGCGTGGTGTCCGAATGTCGGGAAGCCTGCAGTTGACCTGTCAAAATTGGAAAAAGCCTCTTAACTGCCTGTTAACAACCTGTTAACAAGCAGTTATGTGCCTATAATCCTCTTCCCGCCGCTAGGTGTTGGGTCCATGCGCAAATTGGGGACCTGACACCTGGGAAGATTGTTTCGAGGTGGCTTGACAGCGGGTTCGGGATCCGCTGTCAATCTTTGCAATTTTGCCACCGGTCCCGCCTCCAAATCTGCCCCCTGAGCGCTGGCAAAATTCCCCCGCGTGTTCTCTTCACAGCTTATTGACCCACCTAGCTTTGTATCATCAGCAAACTTGGATACATTACACTCAGTCCCTTCATCTAGGTCATTAATATAGATTGTAAATAGCTGAGGCCCCAACACTGATCCTTGCGGCACCCCACTAGTTACAGCCTGCCAACCTGAAAAACATCCATTTATCCCTACTCTCTGTTTTCTGTCCGTTAACCAATCCTCTATCCAGGCTACTATATTACCCCCAACCCCATGAGCCTTAATCTTGTGTAATAACCTTTTATGTGGCACCTTATCGAATGCCTTTTGGAAATCACAATATACGACATCCACTGGTTCCCCTTTATCTACCCTGCTAGTTACATCCTCAAAAAACTCTAATAAATTTGTCAAACATGATTTCCCTTTCATAAAACCATGCTGACTCTGCCTAATCATGTTATGATTTCTAAGTGCCCTGATACCACGTCCTTAACAATGGATTCCAGCATTTTCCCGACGACTGATGTCAGGCTAACTGGCCTGTAGTTCCCTGTTTTTCCTCTCCCTCCTTTCTTAAACAGCGGTATTACACTTGCATCCTTCCAATCCGCTAGGACCATTCTAGAATCTAGGGAATTTTGGAAGATCAAAACCAATGCATCCACTATCTCTTCAGCCACCTCTTTTAGAACCCTAGGATGTAGGCCGTCAGGTCCAGGGGATACATCCTCTCAGACAGTGGATTTCTGGGAATAGTCCATTTATGCAAGACAATTTAATTTAGATATTTGCATTCTTTGATATTTTGAATGATTTTTATAATCTACCCAATCAAAACCTACTTTTAAGATGGAAGAGATATTCCTGTAGGAACTGTTTATTGTTTTTACTGGGAATGTCCAGTTCACCTGAAATAGGGTAATTTCCTAGTATCCATTGTTCAGATTGTTTCTGTGCATCACAAGTACAAGTGGTTCTTCATACAGTCAAATGGCACAAGTGTTAAGTTTTACTTCCCTCCCTCCTTGCACTGAATAAAAAACAGTAACATATTTTCTCACACTCTCCCCACCAGATTAAAAGGAAAAAAAGACTGAACATCACAAGACATGCCTCTTAATTAGCAAGTCAGGTCCTAATAGAATACTCATCATATTGTCCCTATCTTCTCCCTTCTCCTTCTTCCTGCGAGTAGCTGCGAATTCCACGTTGAAGCCCTACCCAGATGCGTGTACTGATTGGACAGCAGCTGATACGTATTCACCATCTTCAAATACAGTCAGTAGTAGCAAGGAAAAATCTGCTACCACTGATTAGAGAATCTCATTACCACTGCAATTACTAAAACCATTAGACTGCTCTGTATCGTGAAGAACATTCCAGTCCCATGAAGCATTTTGAATTATGTATATGTAAAGAATAAATAAAAAGTTAAAAAAAGATAAGGCATCATCGGGAAAGCAATAGTGATAGGAGATTCGATAGTTAGGGGAACAGACAGGCGTTTCTGCGGTCGCAGATGTGATTCCAGGATGGTATGTTGCCTCCCTGGTGCCAGGGTCAAGGATGTCACTGAGCGGCTGCAGAACATTCTGAGGGGACGGTGAACAGCCAGAGTTTGTGGTCCGGTCCATATCAGTATCAACGACATGGGTAGAAAGAGGGATGAGGTCCTATAGGCAGATTTTAGGGAGCTAGGAAAGAGATCAAAAGCAGGACCTCAAAAGTAGTAATCTCCAGATTACTCCCGGTGCCACGAGCTAGTGAGTATAGAAATAGGAGGATAGAGCAGATGAATGCGTGGCTGGAGAGATGGTGCAGGAGGGGGGGGCTTTAGATTCCTGGGACATTGGGACCGGTTCTGGGGGAGGTGGGACCTGTACAGGTCAGACGGGTTGCACCTCAACAGAGCTGGGACCAATGTCCTCGGGGGGGGGAGGAGGGGGCGGTTTGCTAGTGCTGTTGGGGAGGGTTTAAACTAATTTGGCAGGGGGATGGGCACCAGGATGTAGCATTAGAAAGGAGAAACAAAGTGCACAAAGGATTGGGAGAGACAGATAGAACTAGAGTAAGAAATAGTACGGTATTAGGTGGGGTCAGACTAAGAGAGAATACATGAAGGTCTAAGATAGGTTTACAGTGCATGTGTGTGAATGCACGAAGTGTGGTAAATAAGGTTGGTGAGCTGCAGGCGCAAATAGCCGCATGGAAATATGATGTCGTGGCGATAACGGAGACCTGGCTAAAAAAAAAAGGGCAGGATTGGCTACTAAATATTCCTGGATATAAAGGGGTAGAAATTAGGTCGCGCCCCATTTGGGGCGCAAATATCGTCTGGACGCAAATATTAGCGCCTGGCGCTAATTATCGGCACTGACTGGAAACTTCACTTTTACCGCCCCGGGAGGTGAGTGGAGCGCTAATGCAGGCGCTGCACACCTGTCTTAAGGCGCAAAGGCCAAGGAGTGAGGCGCTAACTCAGCGCGCGAGCGCAGCGCAGCTGCTGCCAGTTAGCGAGGGAACACAGACACACTGGTGCCGGCCACTTCTTAAAGCGGGGGGGGCCACTTGCTCCCCAGCCACACCCTGCTCATTGCAGCCTTGAATCTCGGCCTGGAGAGACCTGTGAATCCATTTTGCTGCCAAGCATGGAGAGGGTGAGAGAACGCGCTCATCGCTTCACCAAGCGGGCCTTGGATGCTCTGGTTGGCGCAGTGGAGCGCAGACGATGTATGCTCTTCCCTGAGAGTGGCAGGAGGCCTTTGCCACGCGAGTTCAGAAGAGTGTGGAGGGAGGTGGCTCAGAGCGTCTCCTCCAGGAGCATGGTGCCCAGGACCCATACTCAATGCCGCAAAAAGTTCAACGACCTCACTCGGGTCGTCAGGGTGAGTGGCTTTTTCTCAATACCTCTCCATCCCTCCATCTCAACCTCACTCTATGGCCAGAGGGTCTTAAAACCCCAATGCACAACACTCATCCAACACCTATGGCCCTTTCATCAAACACACACACACATTCCACACTTTGCATACAGTAAGGGCTATTCACCTATGGGAGGCACATCAGGCAAGACCATGGCTGTATATTGTAAGGGCTATTCACCTATGGGAGGCACATCAGGCAAGACCATGGCTGCATACAGTAAGGGCTATTCACCTATGGGAGGCACATCAGGCAAGACCATGGCTGTATATTGTAAGGGCTATTCACCTATGGGAGGCACATCAGGCAAGACCATGGCTGCATACAGTAAGGGCTATTCACCTATGGGAGGCACATCAGGCAAGACCATGGCTGTATATTTACTCAGATGCTGTCCTTTTTCTTGCAGGCCAAGCTGGCTCATAATAGGAGACAGCAGCAACGGACAGGTGGAGGGCGGCCTCAGCTGCAACCCCTCAGCGATCTTGAGGAGCGCGTCCACAGGATTGTGGCAAGCCGGGTGATCGGTCCCGTCGCCACTGGAGACGCCGACCCCGTTCTGGACAGCAATGGTAAGGTCATCACCTTTTTGTCCTCTGTCCTTCCACTTGTCCCTCACAACACCAGCCTTTGACTCTTTCAATCCAACTTGCTAACTCGCTGCACTTATTCCTCCCTTACTGCCACCCTGTCCTCACGCTAAAGCCACTCTTGTACCTCCCTGCTTTCAGATGGTGATTCACCAGCTGAGGAGACGGGCCCTGAAGCTGCCACTGGGAGTGATGCTGCAGCTGAGGAGGAAGAGGAAGCCAGAGCATCAGTGCCACCCTCTCCCGAGGAAGCCCATGCCCACACTGGGAACACGCCTTCCCCGGAGGGGAGCAGGGGGGAAGGGGCTGATGAGGGTGAAGCTCCAGGACCCAGCGGGCTGCAGCAACGCCATGGGGGGGGGGAGGGAAGAACAGGGGCCTTCTCCCCAGAGGGAGAGTATGCCAGACACTCCTACTGCAATGGACGCAGAGGAGGAGCGGCTGATCGCAGAAATGAACACCCAGGCGGTGGGCATGCACACTGAGCTCATGGGTGCAGTGGGAAGGGTGCCCGAATGCATTGAGTCACTGGCAAGGAGTGTGGAGCACTTCGCTGTAGCACAGGCGGATGCCACACTAAAGCTTAGTGCTGCAATTCAGTCACTGGCTGCCGTGATCCCATCTCTGACAGCTCTCATACAGACTGAGATTGAGGCCACGCGAGCACAGACTGCTGCCAACCTCGATGGTTCGTGCACATGTCCCCGGGGCTGTCACCGCGCCGCAGCAGGCCAGCAATCTGTTCTCCGGCAGATTGCTCCGGATGCTGAAGTGCTGCCCCGTGGGAGTGCCAGTGTGTCGGGCGAGCAGGGAGTTGCTGTCCTCTCTCACGATGACAGCATTCCTGCTGCCAACACTGTCACTTCTCCACTGCACTTGCCACCGCCTGTAGGACAGACTGCTGCCGCCCATGCAGAGTTGGTGCAGTCTGCAGCCGGGCCCTCCAGGCCCAGAAGTGGTCGAGGCCGTCCTTCAGGGGCATCTGCAGTGTCAGGGTCTGACGAGCAGCAGCCTTCCACCAGCCTTGCTGCAGCCACTGAGGTCCCATTACGGAGGAGCAGTAGGGTTAGAAGGGGGGAAGTGCGCAAGGGAAGGAGATCACCCTCGAAGGGCAAAAAGTAGGAGGTGTGACAAAATGCTGGTCATTTTTTTATTAAAGGCCGAGGTTCATGGTCCAACTTTTGTTTAGTGTTTTGGACATTATCTCCAGGTTGTGAGAACCAGTTATGTTATTGACTGTTTTTTTGTGTTTATTTCTATGAGTTTGTCATGAGGAATTGACACACACAGAGTTTGTAAAATAAATAAGTTTCTGTATTCAAAATATACATGGTTGGTGGTTGGAATTATTGGTGCCTTGGCCGGCTTTGGGGTTGCGTGCTGGGTTGATTAATGTTGGTAGCAATGGCAGGGGCCCTAGAAGCGGCTTGCTATTAGCCGTTGACAGACGGCCCTTGCAGTTTGACCATTGTGGGCCGCCCTCCTGCCTTGGTGCTGCTGATGATCATCGTCCTCGACCTCTTCCTCCTCTTCCTCCTCCTCCTCTGGTGGTGCTCCAAGGCCTGGTGGCATTGGCTGGGTCCTGAGGATTGCCATGTTATGCAACATGCAGCACACGACTACGAAGTTCGATACTCGCTCAGGCGAGTACTGCAGGGCTCCTCCGGAATGGTCCAGACAGCGGAACCGTTGCTTGAGCACGCCGATTGTGCGCTCAATAATGTTCCTGGTTGCTTGATGGCTCTCATTGTACCGCAGCTCAGCAGGGGTGTTGGGCGTACGGAGCGGTGTCATCAGCCAGGTGCTCAATGCATACCCCTTGTCCCCGAGAAGCCAACCAACTGGCTGATGCGGTGCCTCGAAAAGTTCTGCCACAGTAGTCTGGCGCAGGATAAAAGCATTGTGGCAGCTGCCAGGATACTGGGCATTGACAGCGAGTATCAGCTGTCTGTGGTCACAGACCAACTGGACATTCAAGGAATGGAACCCCTTTCTGTTCCTGAATTCCTCGGCAGTCTCACGCGGAGCACACAAAGCCACATGCGTGCAGTCAATGGCGCCCTGCACCATGGGGAAGCCCGCTACCCTCGCAAAGCCCAGAGCGCGGTCACGCTGCTTGTCTGGGGTCATGGGGAAAGAGATGAACTCTCGTCTCCTTCTGAAGAGGGCATTTGTGACCTGCCGGATGCAGCAATGCACCGCGAACTGGGAGATATTGGCGAGGTCCCCAGCAGCAGCTTGGAATGAGCCAGTGGCGTAAAAGTTCAAAGCCACTGTGACCTTCACTGCCACCGACAGAGACGTCCTGGACCTCAGTTGAGGCTGCAGATCTGGCTGCAGCAGGTGGCAGAGCTCAGTGACCACCTCCTTGCTGAATCGCAGCCTTCGCAAACACAGCTCCTCGGACATATGGATGTAGGAGAGCTGTTCACGATATACCCTGGGAGGGTAAGCTTTCCTGTACATACGCCTGATGGCCCTCCTCTGTCTGGCCATCATTGCCACTCTCTCTCTGCGTCTCTGTATCCTCCGATTCAGCTGGAGCAGGACGACGCCCCCAATCAGTGCAGCCCCCATATTCTCTTTGCAAGCAAAGTAATGAGGGACAGCAACTAAAGTAGCAGCAAAGTTAGGATCAATAGGCAAAACTACCTCACAAAGCGTTGAGTCAATGTAGAAGTCTCTCTCTCTCTCTCTCTCCGAATCTCTCTCTCTCTCTCAGAACGAGTGGTGCATAAATGTCGACCACAGAAAAAGACAGGAAGAGGCCCCCTTTAAATAGCGCCCCCCCCAGCCCCACAGCGATTGATAGCATTCCAGTCTTTCGGTCGTTGGAAGCGCCAGGCGGTAAGGCAGGGGGCGCCACTCAATTTCCGCTCCGGGGCGCCACAAGGGCGTTGCACCATGGAATGACGTCACAATCTGCGCGCGCAGGTGGTCGCAGCGGTAAGTTTTAGCGCCGCCGCACAATCTCAAGTTAAGTTCTCGAGCGGCGCAAACATCGCTGCGCCCGGGCGTTAGCGGCTTTGCGCCCCATTAGCGCCCTCTTAAGGCGCTAACGGGAGGCGCAACCAACTGAATTTTTACCCCAAAGTGTTCAGGAAGATAGGAAAGGAAAGAAAGGAGGTGGGGTGGCAACATTGATTAAGGATAATATTTCAGTGCTAGAGGGAGAGGTTGTCCTGGAAGGGTCAAGGACAGAATCTATTTGTTTAGAGTTGAGAAACAATAGAGGTGCCATTACACTACTAGGTGTATTCTGTAGGCCGCCAACTAGTGGGAAGGATATAGAGGTGCAAATTTGCAGGGAAATTACAGAGCGGTGCAAGAACTATAGAGTAGTGATAATGGGTTACTTCAACTATCCTAATATAGACTGGGATAGTAATAGTGCAAAGGGCAGAGAGGAGAAAGAATTTCTGAAGTGTGTTCAGGAGAACTTTCTTGCTCAGTACGTTTCCGGCCCAACGAGGAAGGAGGCATTCCTGGATCTGGTTCTGGGGAATGAGGTGGGTCAAGTAGAGCAAGTGTCAGTAGGAGAACATTTAGGGAACAGTGATCACAGTATCATATGGCTTAGACCAGCTATGGAAAAGGACAGGGAGCAATCTAGAGTAAAAATACTTAATTGGAGGAAAGCCAATTTCATTGGGTTGAGAATGGATCTGGCCCGGGTAAATTGAAGTCAAAGATTGGCGGGCAAAACTGTAATCGAACAATGGGCTGCCTTTAAAGGGGAGATGGTTCGGGTACAGTCGAGGTATATTCCCATGAGGGGGAATGGTAGGGCAACCAAAGCCAGAGCTCCCTGGATGACAAAAGAGATAGAGAGTAAGATGTAGCAGAAAAAGGGGGCGTATGACAGATGTCAAGTTGAGAATACAAGTGAGAACCAGGCTGAATATGGAAAGTTCAGAGGGGAAGTGAAAAAGGAAATAAGAGGGGGAAAGAAAGAGTATGAGAATAGATTGGCAGCTAACATAAAAGGGAATCCAAAAGTCTTCTATTGGCATATAAATAGTAAACGGGTAGTAAGAGGAGGGGTGGGGCCGATTAGGGACCAAAATGGAGACCTATGCATGGAGGCAGAGGGCATGACTGAGGTACTAAATGAGTACTTTGCATCTGTCTTTACCAAGGAAGAGGATGCTGCCAAAGTCATAGTGAAAGAGGAGGTAGTTGAGTTACTGCATGGGATAAAAATTGATAAGGAGGAGGTACTAGAAAGGCTGGCTGTACTTAAAATAGATAAGTCACCAGGACTGGATGGGATGCATCCTAGGATGCTGAGGAAAGGAAAGGTGGAAATTGCGGAGGTACTGGCCATAATCTTCCAATCCTCCTCGGATACGGGCCTGGTGCCAGAGGACTGGAGAATTGCAAATATTACACCCTTGTTCAAAAAAGGGTGGAAAGATATACCCAGCAACTACAGGCCAGTCAGTTTAACCTCGGTAGTGGGGAAGCTTTTAGAAACGATAATCTGGGACAAAATTAACAGTCACTTGGACAAGTGTGGATTAATTAAGGAAAGCCAGCACAGATTTTTTAAAGGCAAATCGTGTTTAACTAATTTGATTGAGTTTTTTGATGAGGTAACAGACAGGGTTGATGAGGGCAATGCGGTTGATGTGGTGTACATGAACTTCCAAAAGGTGCTTGATAATGTGCCACATAATAGGCTTGCCAGCAAAGTTGAAGCCCATGGAATAAAAGGGACAGTGGCAGCATGGTTATGAAATTGGCTAAGTGACAGGAAACAGAGAGTAGTGGTGAACGGTTGTTTTTCGGACTGGAGGAAGGTATACAGTGGTGTTCCCCAGGGGTCGGTACTAGGACCGCTGCTTTTCTTGATATATATTAATGACTTAGACTTGGGTGTAAGGGCACAATTTCAACATTTGCAGATGACACAAAACTTGGAAGTATAGTGAACAGTGAGGAGGATAGTGATAGACTTCAAGAAGACATAACCAGGCTGGTGGAATGGGCGGACACGTGGCAGATGAAATTTAACACAGAAAAGTGTAAAGTGATACATTTTGGTCGAAAGAATGAGAGGAAATATAAACTAAAGGGTACAATTCTAAAGCAGGTGCATGAACAGAGAGACCTGGGGGTATATGTACACAAATCGTTGAAGGTGGCAGGGCAGGTTGAGAAAGCGGTTAAAAAAACATCCGGGATCCTGGGCTTCATAAATAGAGGTATAGAGTACAAAAGCAAGGAAGTTATGATGAACCTTTATAAAACACTGGTTCAGCCTCAACTGGAGTATTGTGTCCAATTCTGGGCACCGCACTTTAGGAAGGATGTGAAGGCCTTAGAGAGGGCGCAGAAAAGATTTACAAGAATGGTTCCAGGGATGAAGGACTTCAGTTACATGGATAGACTGGAGAAGCTGGGGTTATTCTCCTTTAGAGCAGAGAAGTTTGAGAGGAGATTTGATAGAGGTGTTCAAAATCATGAGGGGTCTAGACAGAGTAGATAGAGAGAAACTGTTCCCATTGGCGGAAGGGTCGAGAACCAGAGGACATAGATTTAAGGTGATTGGCAGAAGAACCAAAGGCGATATGAGGAAAAACTTTTTACGCAGTTAATGGTTAGGATCTGGAATTCACTGCCTGAAAGGGTGGTGGAGACAAATTCAATTGTGGCTTTCAAAAGGGAATTGGATAAGTACCGGAAGGAAAATTTTTTGCAAGGCTACGGGGAAAGGGCGGGGGAGTGGGACTAGCTGAAGTGCTCTTGCAGAGAGCCGAATGGGCTTGATGGGTCAAATGGCCTCCTACTGTGTGCAACCATTCAATTCTATTCTATTCAAATTGAAAAAAACAACTGATGGATAAAGAAAATGATAAAAAATAAAAAGCATAATTCTAAATGTGAGCAACAGACAAAATTAACCTAGCACAATGTATTCATCTAGAAGACTGTAAGTTCAAAAGGCAGCTATTAAAAAATTTGAGATGTCTCTACATGTTTAATCTCTGGAATTTCCACCGCATCTCACAGTTGTTGCCAAACATAGACTTTTCCAGTTTCCCGTCAAATTGTACAACATAAGACGATTATACATGAACAAAAACTACTGTTAACTCGTGTTACTGTGATACTAGCCAAGTGCGTGAAAGCACAGTTGACCATGCATACTTTGATCAACTGGAACCCAGGTCAAATGTAGGTCTATGAACTGCAGACAAGGATCCAAAGGTATCGTAATTGATTGAAGTTACAGGATTCAGTAGACTATGCGTCCAATTTCATTGTCCTGACATATACTGCATTTTGTATCAGTGAATAATTCTCCCCTCCCCCAACACGCAGACCAGCCATATTTAGTATTGTTACTGTGTTCTATTCAACCACTTTGCAGGCTACAAAAGAAAGAAAATGTCTGGTAGGCAAAGTACGTATGATCAGGTTCATCGACATAGCCAGACTACAAGTAACAGGGGACTGGCACAGGCTCCGAGAGCAGGAGAGGAGGAGACGTCAATATATATTCTGCTGCACCAACACCATGGTGTTTAACATTACCTTCTCTGATACGAGTTAAATGCTGCGTTAGTGTCACCGAATCCCAATGCCAGAGTTTTACGACCCAAAATAAAAAGGCTGGATTTGTTAAGCTCATCAGCCAAGAAAGGCCACATTTTACCTTAGCAGATGCAGCAAGTTTGCTTTGAAGTTTCTACCGGCTGAGAGACTGGTGCACCAGGAGCTGGCAGCATGAGAACAGCAGTACAGCAACATAAAAGCAACTACTGTCAGGCAAGTTTGAGAAAACGGTATAGGTTAAAGGGACAACGAGCATGTTCCCTGTTTTTTTGATAAAAAGAGAAGTAAGTTTTCCTGCAGGCCCTTAGACAATATTTCCCTAACATGTTCAAAGCAATACTTGTAATGTTTATTGTTTAGTCACATCTCAGAACATAAGATTAAAAATGTAAATAGGGCTGTATGTTTCAATGTTGTGGGAAGGCACCAACAGCTGAGATCTCCCCACAGCACATGGCTTTGTACTTGGGATTTTTAAAAAATTATTAAATTAACATAAAAAGAAAGACATCATAGCAAACTAAAAATAACAGATGTCATCCTATGTGCCATGTGCAGTATTGCGAAGTCTTCTTAAGAACACAGGTTCTCAACAAAATCAGAAAAATGTTTTAACTTACAGGAGAAAATAAATGAAACATGCTGGCAGAGTTTTGGTTGTAACTTGATGCTTCTGATTCAATGTTCGTTCACTAGTGTGTGAAAGTAAGAGATTATCTCATCTGCTCTCGCACATCAGGAGGGCAAAACATGCTGTAAAATGATTCCATATAGTACATGCAGGGTGTCTGTTGACAGACAGTAAACTTAACACCGAGCTGTCAAGGAGATTCTTAAGTGAAAAATTTAAGACATGTGGAATTGAGGCGCTTAACAGCTGAAGAACACATGACGAGGTATAAAAATAACAAAAATAATCTTCTGTTTTCAAGTACAAGCATCAAGTGAGTGTGCGCTTCCTGAGTAGGACAGTATCAGCAGCCAAAGGGACTTTGGTAGGCTGTCTACTTATGTTAATTCTTTGTAATATGCAGTAAATTGATTCTTGATCACATGGCGCATATTTATTTCCAGTGATGCAAATACATGCCACAATACCGACCACCGCAAGAGACACATAACATTTCGCAAGAGACACATACCATTTCACAAGAACAGATTGTAGGGGTCAACTTTATAATTTAGCTCGCCTGATACACTAACCTCCATGCCCAAAATCTCTATGTGTTCTTGTCATGTAACGTTCTGCTTTGGGAGCGCTAATATCCTAACATTTCTCCCTGACTGTTCTCCACAGCCCATAAGTTTGACATACATGCATTTTAAATAATAATCACAAAGCGGTAAGGCATCTCTGGGTTGAGGTGACATTGATAAATTGCTCAAGCTTTGTTCTTTCATTTTATGGTATCTATCCAGGTAAAGGAGAGTTGTAGTTGTAGTTCTCTCACATCTACAGGAATTGATGCACTTCACAGCAAAATGACTACACAGAGAGAGAACATTAGTTAAGGGAGAAGGGGATAAAAGACTTCTCAGGATAAAGAAGAAAAAAGGGTTGGATAGGAGATGTTGACATCTGTTCAATAAAATTGGAGAGTCTTAGAAGTTGGGAACATTTGTGCCTTTGCCCAACCAGCTCACCACAATTTTTGATTTGTTATTGCCAATTGTATGTTATTCCCACCCCCTTAAGAATACACTTTTAACTTTAGTGTTAGCTTGGTTCAGTGGAAGCACTCTCACCTCAGACTCAGAAGGCTGTGACTTCAAGCCTCACTCCAGGGCTTGAGCACAAAAGCTCAGCTGGCACTTCACTGCAGTACTGAGAGTGTTGCATCACCAGAGGTACCTGGCTTTAGATGAGACATTAACCTGAGGCCCCGTCTACCTGTTCAGGTGAATGTAAAACATCCCAAGATCTGGGGGAGCTCTCTTCATATCTTGACCAATATTCAATTCTTACCGAATACACCAAAACAAATTAACTGGCCATTTAACTCATTTACTATTTGTAGGACCTTGCTGTATGCAAATTAGTTGCTACGTTTGCCTACAAAATAACAGTGTCTACATTTTAAAAGTAACTCATTGGCTGTGAACTACTTTTCGATATCCCAAGGCCATGAAATGTGTTACATAAAGATTAAGGGGGAGAAATTCGGTATCGCCCCATTTGGGGCGCAATTATCAGCCGGGCGCAAAGTTTAACAACTTGGCACTAATTATCGCCTCCGACTGCAAACTTAGCTTTTATCACCCTTGGAGGTGATTAGAGCGCTAAATCAGGCGCTGCACACCTGTCTTAAGGCGCAAAGGCCGAGGAGCGAGGCGTTAACTCAGAGCGCGGGCGCAGCGCAGGTGATGTCAGTTAGCGATGGAACACAGATACACTGGCACCAGCCAGTTCTTAAAGGGGAGGGTTAATCTTGCTCTCCAGCCACGCCCTGCTCATTGGAGCCTTGAATCTCGACCTGGAGAGACCTGTGATTACATTTTCCAGCCAAGGACTATGGAGAGGGTGAGAGAACAAGCTCAGCGCTTCAGCGAGCGGGACTTCGAGACTCTGGTTGGCGCGGTGAAACGCAGAAGATCTATACTCTTCCCTGACAGTGGCAGGAGGCCTTTGCTGCGTGACTACAGAAGACTGTGGAGGGAGGTGGCTCAGCACGTCTCCTCCAGGAGCATGGTGCCCAGGACCCATACTCAATGTCGCAAAAATTTCAACGACCTCACTCGGGTCGTCAGGGTAAGTGGCTTTTTTTCAATACCTCTCCATCCCTCCATTTCAACCTCACTCTATGGCCAGAGGGTCTTAAAACCCCAATGCCCAACACTCATCCAACACCTATGGCCCTCTCATGAAACACACACGCACATTCCACACCTTGCATACAGTAAGGGCTATTCAACTATGGGAGGCACATCAGGCAAGACCATGGCTGTATATTTACTCAGACGCCGTCCTTTTTCTTGCAGGCCAAGCTATCTCATAATAGGAGACAGCAGCAACGGACGGGTGGAGGGCAGCCTCAGCTGCAACCCCTCAGCGATCTTGAGGCGCGCGTCCACAGGATTGTGGCAAGCCAGGTGATCGGTCCCGTTGCCCCTGGAGAGACCGACCCCGTTCGGGACAGCAATGGTATGGTCATCAGCTTTCTCTCCTCTCTCATTCCACTTGTCCCTCACAACACCTGCCTTTGACACTTTCAATCCAACTTACTAAATCGCTCCACTCCTTCCTCCCTTATTGCCCCCCTATCCTCACGCTGAAGCCACTCTTTTACCTCCCTGCTTTCAGATGGTGATCCACCAGCTGAAGAGACGGGCCTTCAAGCTGCCAGTGGGAGCGAAGCCGCAGGCGAGGAGGAAGAGGAAGCTGGAGCATCAGCGCCACCCTCTCCCGAGGAAGCCCATGCCCACACTGGGACCACGTTTTCCCTGGAGGGGAGCAGGGGGGAAGGGTCTAATGAGGGTGAAGCTCCGGGACCCAGCGGGCTGCAGCAACGCGATGTGGCTAGGGAAGCTCGGGAGCCTTCTCCCCGGAGGGAGAGTAGGCCAGCGAGTCCTGCTGCACTGGACGCAGAGGAGGAGCGGCTCATCGCTGAAATGAACACCCAGGCGGTGGACATGCACACTGAGCTCATGGGTGCAGTGGGAAGGGTGCCCGAATGCATTGAATCACTGGCAAGGAGTGTGGAGCACTTCGCTGTAGCACAGGCGGATGCCACGCTAATGCTTAGTGCTGCAATTCAGTCACTGGCTGCCGTGATCCAATCCCAGACTGGTCTCATGCAGACTCAGATTGAGGTCACGGAAGCACTGACTGCTGCCATTGTCGCTGGTTCGGGCACATTTCCCCGGGGCTTTCACTGCGCCGCATCAGGCCAGCAATCTGTGTTCCAGCAGATTGCTCCGGATGCTGAGGTGCTGCCCCGTGGGAGTGCCAGTGTGTCGGTCGAGCAGGGAGTTGCTGTCCTCTCTCAAGATGACAGCATTCCTGCTGCCACCACTGTCACTTCCCCATTGCACTTGCCACCGCCTGTAGCCCAGACTGCTGCCGCCCATGCAGAGTTGGTGCAGTCTGCAGCCGTGCCCTCCAGGCCCAGAGCTGGTCGAGGCTGTCCTTCAAGGGCATCTGTAGTCTCAAGTTCTGACAATCAGTAGCCTTCCACCAGCCTTGCTGCAGCCACTGGGGCCCCATTACGGAGGAGCAGTAGAGTGGGAAGGGGGGAAGTGCGCAAGGGAAGGAGATCACCCTCGAAGGGCAAAAAGTAGGAGGTGTGACGAATGTTGTTAAATTTTTTTATTAAAGGCCGAGGTTCGTGTTCAAACTTTTGTTTAGTGTTTTAGACAAATCTTCAGGTTGTGAGAACCAGTTATGTTAATGAATGATTTTTTGTGTTTGTTTCTATTAGTTTGTCATGAAGAAATGACACACACAGAGTTTGTAAAATAAAAAAGTTTTTGTATTCAAAATGTACAGGTTTGTCCTTTGGAATCATTGCTGCCTTGGCCGGCTTTGGGGTTGCGGGTTGCTTTCATTCATGTTGTTCTCCATGCCAGAAGCCATTTCCTCAGTAGGGGCCGAGAAGTGGCTTGCTATCAGCCGTTGACGGACGGCCCTTGCAGTTTCAACATTGTGGGCCTCCCTCCCGCCTTGGTGCTGCTGATCATCCTCCTCCTCTTCCTCCTCCTCCTCCGGTGGTGCTCCAAGGCCTGGTGGCATTGGCTGGGTCCTGAGGATTGCCAGGTTATGAAGCATGCAGCACACAACTATGAAGAGGGAGACTCGCTCAGGCGAGTACTGCAGAGCTCCTCCTGAGTGGTCCAGACAGCGGAACCGTTGCTTGAGCACGCCGATCGTCTGCTCAATGATGTTCCTGGTGACGAGATGGCTCTCATTGTACCGCAGCTCGGCAGGGGTGTTGGGGTTATGGAGCGGTGTCATCAGCCAGGTGCACAGTGGCTAACCCTTGTACCCGAGGAGCCAACCACTTGGCTGATGCGGTGCCTGGAAAAGTTCTAGCACAGCAGTCTGGCGCAGGATGAAAGCATTGTGGCTGCTGCCAGGATAGCGGGCATTGGCAGCAAGTATCAGCTGTCTGTGGTCACAGACCAACTGGATGTTTAAGGAGTAGAATTCCTTGCGGTTTCGGAAAACCTCTGCATTCTCATGCGGTGCCCGCAATGCCACATGCGTGCAGTCAATGGCATCCTGCACCATGGGAAAGCCCGCTATCCTTGCAAGGCCCAATGCGCGTTCATGCTGTTTGGCCCGGGTCATCGGGAAAGAGATGTACTGGCGTCTCCTGTTATAGAGGGCATTTGTGACCTGACGGATACAGCAATGGACCGTGAACTGGGAGATATTGCCGATGTCCCCAGTAGCTGCTTGAAAGGAGCCAGTGGCATAAAAGTTCAGAGCCACTGTGACCTTCACAGCCACCGACAGAGACGTCCTGGTCCTCAGTAGAGGCTGCAGATCTGGCTGCAGCAGCTGGCAGAGCTCAGTGACCACCTCCTTGCTGAAGCGCAGCCTGCGCAAACAATGCTCCTCAGACAAATTAATGTAGGAGAATTGTTCCTAGAATACCCTGGGAGGGTAAGGTCTCCTGTGCAGAGGCCTGTTGGCCCTCCTCCGTCTGGCCATGATTGCCACTCTCTCTCTGTGTCTCTGTTGCCTCCGATTCTGCAGGCGCAGGACGACGCCCCGAATCAGTGCAGCCCCCATAGTCTCTTGGCAATCGAAGTAATGAAGGTCAAATCCAAAAGTACCTGCAAAGTGATGCTCAGTAGCCAAAACTACTTCACACAGCGTTGACTCTATGCAGAAGTCTCTCTATCTCTCTCTCAGAATCTCTCTCCCTGTCAGAATGAGTGGTGCAAAAATGTCTACCACAGAAAAAGCTAGGAAGAGGCCGCCTTTAAATAGCGCCCCCCCAGCCCCTCACTGACTGGGAAACGTTCCAGTCTCCCTGTCGTTGCTTGCGCCAGGCGGAAAGGAGGGGGCCGCCACTCAATATCAGGTCCGGGGCACACTTGAATGACGTCACGATCTCCGGGCGCAGCAGATCGGGGCGGTAAACTTTTGCGCTGCCACAAAAACTCTAGTCAATTTTGCGAGTGGCGCAAACATCGTCATGCCCGGGCGCTAGTTGCTTTGCGCCCCATTAGGGAGCTAATGGGAGGCGCAAGACAACCGAATTTTTCCCCCTAAGTTTTTTTCATTTCCCACCCCCAAAAATAATTACAAAAGCAAAATACTGCGGATGCTTGAAATCTGAAATAAAAACAGAAAATGCTGCAAATACTCAGCAGGTCAGGCAGCATCTGTAGAGAGAGAAACAGAGTTAACGTTTCAGGTCGATGACCCTTCATCAGAACTTCGCCAAAAATATTTAGTTTGGACTCAGATAAAATGGCGACTTAATTAAATATCAAACAGGTTAACATTATAAGTATTACAAATCACATATAAGCAACTGCCTTGATATTGAAAATGGCATAAGTACCCTTTTGAGAAAAGCTCCTCCCTTCCCTTTCCTCATAGACTTTGGTAAACAATTTCAATTCCCCTTTCCCCCTTAGTACTGTTTACAATTTATGTACCGCCACATATGATTCTGACTGTTAAATGCTACAGTAAATTATTATTACTTAGGACAATTTCAGTGTCTTTGTATTAGGCTTTTTCTCTTCTTCTCCTGATTTTCTATAGATGCACAGGTCCTTCCTCACACAGGTGAATTCCTGTTTGCATGACATACCAATCTGTTTGATCAGCAGAAGCAAATTAGAAAAAAAGGAGCTTGGAGAATACAATGTACTCCAAGAGTATGGAGAATCAAGGAACTTAGAGAGCGTCGGAAATAACTGTTACTTCAATCAAAATTTATGCAAAGATTATTGTGCATTCTCAATTAAACAATATTGAGAAGTTAAAAAAAATAACACTTCAATTTTGTTAATTTTGTCTTGGCATTTTCTCACTCTGCAGGCAGTTATTTTTACACCCCTTCAATTCTAATTGTCAACGCAGAACAAAGAGTCCACAAGCCTCTTCACATATGCCAGTAGTTAGTTAATGTAACTCTATTATTCATTGGCAGTTAAAGGAACTATTTAGGGGTGAGAAAAAACAGTGCCCATTATTCACTTGGCAATGCTTTTCTTCTATTCAGTGCTCTGTCCTGCTGCACTGACTGCTAAGAAGTGGTGAAGCTCACTCAACTGAAGCAAAGCCAAATGACCGTCAACCCACGAACTCAAAACTCATAATACTTCCAGCTGAGAATCAAATGCACGAGTTCCTAGATTGCTCCACTGTGTTTTCTTTTCCAAACCAGAAACAGAATTGAAATCTAAGATTGACATTTAAGTTCATTCAGGCCATTATAAATTAAATAAAAGCACATCAACTCTAGCTACTTGCTCAAAATAGAACTCAATGAAAAACGCTTTTTCTATGAACACAAGTTTAGACCTCAATAGGTTAAGAAATTCGATTATCAATGGTGACACAACTAAATATTTTATAAAACACTACAGATGCAATTTTACTCTTTTTAAAAACTAGAATATGTTGAAGTATAGTCCCTAATAATCTCAAACTGCATCCCAGTATATAGGTAGGTAGTTAGAAAACAAACCAATATTTTAGTTTCACACTGACTGAGGAGTGTAATATTTCTTACAATTACTGTCCTAAAAAGGGATGTTCCTGAAGTGCAGCATCTATCAATTATACAGAACAATTATTTTTGAGGACTAACAACCAATTAGCTCTTTCAGCACTAAATTTTATAGACATTGAACAGGATACCAGCATTTTTTTGAAATATTATAAATCAAAGGTGTTGGCCATCATGAAATGGAATAAAACCTCCATATCTTTATGGTCAATGGAAAATGGTCAAGAACACTTTTTTTTTCGCGAACACACACAGATATATACATATAATTAAAAAAAAGTTTGGTCATGTAACTAGACCTAAATGGTGGCATAAATTTGCAGCATTATGAGTTGTAGAAAACAGTCCTATGCTAGATGGAAGTTAGATATTCCCCAGCTGGAACCACAGAGGTTTAAGCACACAGGGACACCATTCAGCCCATCATGTCTGTGCTGGCTATTTGCTAATCCAAAACTAATCCCACTGTCTTGCTCCCTCTCCAATGCTCTGTATTTTCCAAGAGGAAGGGGAGAGGGAGAAGAGGAAAAGAAATGGTTATGGAGTATGAAATTTGGTTAAATTTGTCAGTACCTAACTAGAATTGACATTATGATGAAATTATATTAGACCAATGCTAAAAACTTGCATCTTGTTAGAATGAATAAGAATTCCTCAATTCAAATAATTTAGTGGCTTCTCCGCTAGACCACATGTTTACATGCGCTAAGTTGATTTTTTGTACATACAATAATTGAAGCAATCATTTATTCCAGGACATTGTACCCATGACCATTAAAATCAGTAGTCTTCCAGTTATATATCAACATAGATTATGCCACAATAATACACTAAGACAACTTAAGTTTATAGGAGTCAAAAAATTGATCTGATAAGAAACACGATTACCTTTCCGTAACAAATATTTGCAGAACAGAACTGCATGCTATAGCAACTGCACTGCTGTATGACCCTTAACCCTTTAAGCACTGAACAATATTACTGGACCAACAGGCCATAAAAGGAAAAAAATTAAAATGGAGGGAACTACAAATATTTACAAAGAATTTAGGTTAAATACTGTTAATTCATGCAAAAAGCCATTTTATGCTGTAAGCTGCCAGCATACAGTTACACCTTTTAAACCTAATCAAGGTTGCAAATCCCTAGTTTTAATTAATGAAATAACTGTACAGTAATCCTACTTCTATGTGTCGACATATCAAGGATTTACTGCAGGACAGATGCACCTAAATTAAATCAACAATTTTCTCCAATAATGACCAGCATATTCTTGCTTTCATAGTAGATGTGAAGATTCTGTCAAATTCAAACCATGTACGTTTAGCAGCTGATCTTTATCAGCTTGAGTAAACATAGCAAAAAAAATCCACTTGGCCTTTTTCATTTTTTTAAAGCCCATTTAAGTTTAAGGTTGATTAATTTAGAAAAACACTTAAGATATAATATTCCCTCTTCTGTACCCTCTATAATTTTGTCTATTGAAATTCAGCCAACATGAGTCAGCTAAAAGGGACACTGCAACATTAATTAGATTTCAGGGTGTTTATAACATGAATGGATGCATGTCGATGAACCGTACTGCAATGGCAGCAGGAAAAAAATACACATCATAGTCAAGAGTTAAACTCAAAGCATATCAGAACCTGGAAAAAATTCAAACTAAGCTCAAAGAAGCTCCTGGATCGCCCTTTCTGCATGTCAATTTCATCACAGGACAACACAGATAATGGCTGAGATGCCACTTTCCCAGTGGTCTTAAATAGAACAGAATGATTTACAGTATTTAAAATATATTCTTATTCAACACCATGTTAAATCAGTTCCTCATATTCTGTACACATTTCTATTTCCCTCTCGATTATTGTATTGACACAATTTACAACGCTTAGGGGCCAGAGCTGGCAGAAATCCAGTTGCCACTGACAACCTTAATGAGTTGCTAGGGCAAATTTTATTTGCGCACAAACTATTATTATGTTTTAATTGTGACATGGACTAGGGCTTACTATAGAGACACTCAACTATATGTCACCACAATTAGGCCCCTGTCTTTTATAGTGCTTCACAAATGAACTGGAGCATTAACTGAGGCACACTACTGATTAAAGGATATATTTTCCTACTTTTTAAAAATGATTAAGAAGCTTATTTTTCTGCTTTTTTTTTTAATGGCTTGCAAAATGGTGGGTATGTGCAATTTTTAAATGGGTGATCTAGTGCAGCATGGTTTCATCAATAGAAACAGCAAAATAAAATCAACCAATCATAATGTAGCTTTAAATGATTCTAACACTTCTCAAGTAACTGAACTGCCAGCTAGCCAGTATAAATGATCGAAAGTTTGTGCATTCAGCTGTGGAGCATACAACACTTTTGTGCAATGGCTGAGTGACACAGTTGGAAAGCCTGTTTCACAGATCAGGCCCGAGTAGACTACATAATGGAAGAACTGCAAACCTTTTCACTGCTGAGGTGCCACTTTCCCAATGGTTTTCAACAGAAACAAATAATTTACTTGAAAATATATTCTTATGTGACAGCATTTCAAATCAGTTCTCCATATCCAATACACATTACTATTTCCCCTCTTAATTATTGTATTGACAGAATTGACACTGTTTAGGGGCCACTTAGAATATCACATTCCTCTCAAAAGCTATGCAATATGCTGTAAATTATAAATCAGCAAAATACTCCATCTTATTGTCTCAGAAAATACCCATCAAAACACTAATAGAATCTTCACAGTGAAGAACTTCCTCAATTAAGAACAAAATGTGGAAAGCTGAAAATATATATGAAACAAAAACATTAGCAGGTAATGATGTCATGTGTTGCTGTTTCTGATACTCCCATTTTATTTAAAAATTGGTATTCCTGTTTATATTTTTTGTTCAAAGGAAGCAGTTACCATCAGTCCTTTAAGAGCTCCGATGGCTTGAATGTTCTGGGCTGGGGCCTGCCCAATCGTGCACTAGCATTACTATACAAGGGCAGAAAGTGGTACAAGCAAGCCAGTTTCTTTGCATCCAGTGTATATGTTAATTGTCTAGCTAATGGACTAGGAAACAAATTGTTCTACTGTCAGTTGTTATTAGTGTGATGTAGAACAGGATTTGCACCATTGTCTCAAATGCACACATATGTCTGTACCAGGCTTATACCATCAGGTAATGACGAAAAGACAGTTACCTCATTTTCTGATGAAAGATCATCAACTTCAAACATTAACTCTGTTTCTCTCTCCACAGTTGCTGCCTAACTTGCTGAGTGTTTCAAGAATTTTCTGTCTTTATTTCAGATTTCCAGCATCTGCACTATTTTGCTATTTTTTATAAATTCATTCATGGGATGTGGGCATCGCTGGCAAGGCCAACATTTATTGCCCATTCCTAATTGCCCTTGAGAAGGTGGTAGTGAGCCTCCTTCTTGAACCGCTGCTGTCTGTGCAGTGAAGGTACTCCCACAGTTCTGTTAGGGAGGGAGTTCCAGGATTTTGACCCAGCAATGATGAAGGAACGGATATTTCCAAGTCAGGATGGTGTGTGACCTGGCGGGGAACTTGGAGGTGGTGGTGTCCCCAGGCACCTGCTGCCCTTGTCCTTTTGGTGGTAGAGGTCGCGGGTTTGGGAGGTGCTGTCGAAGAAGCCTTGGCAAGTTGCTGCAGTGCATTTTGTAGATGGTACACACTGCAGCCACGGTACGCCGGTGGTGGAGGGAGTGAATGTTTAAGGTGGTGGATAGGGTGCCGATCAAGCGGGCTGCATTGTCCTAGATGGTGTCAAGCTTCTTGAGTGTTGCTGGAGCTACACACATCCAGGCAAGTGGAGAGTATTCCATCACACTCCTGACTTGTGCCTTGCAGGTGCTGGGAAGGCTTTGGGGAGTCAGGAGGTGAGTTACTCACCACAGAATACCCAGCTTCTGACCTGCTCTTGTAGCCACAGTATTTATGTGGCTGGTCCAGTTAAATTTCTGGTCAATGGTGACCCCCCCAGGATGTTGATGGTGGGGGATTCGATGATGGTAATGCCATTGAATGTCAAGGAGAGGTGGTTAGACTCTCTCTTGTTGTAGATGGCCATTGCCTGGCACTTGTGTGGTGCGAATGTTACTTGCCACTTATCAGCCCATGCCTGGATGTCGTCCAGGTCTTGTTGCATGCGGGCACAGACTGCTTCATTATCTGAGGAATTACGAATGGAACTGAACACTGTGCAATCATCAGCAAACATCCCCACTTCTGACCTTATGATGGAGGGAAGGTCATTGATGAAGCAGTTGAAGACGGTTGGGCCTAGGACACTGCCCTGAAGAATTCCTGCAGCAATGTCCTGGGGCTGAGATGATTGGACTCCAACAACCACGATCATCTTCTTTTGCATTAGGTATGACTCCACCCTAATTCCTGTTACCTAATTTTCTGTTGATTAACAGATTTGATTAACAAAAGCATTAAAGCAGCAGCATAATCAATACCCACTAGTACTGTAGTTAAAGGGACAATACAACTATGTCATTACAATTAAGCTCTGCCTTTATTAATGATTCCCAAATGAACAGAAATCACTAAAGTTTTAATTGGTACATGATAGCAATTAAAGGTTATAGTTGATCACTTTTCTAAAAAGGGTTAGTAACCATATCTATATAAAAGTCTTGCATCTAGCACATGCCCGTGTCCTTCACACTTCAGTGATCACACCTCATAGCCAAACATGTGACATACTTGCACTTAATTGGCTCAAATTTAATATTCAGATAACTTCAACAAATCAAGACTTAACAGGTAGAGAATGTACCAATCAAAGCAGGTATATAAACCTCCAATGAAAAACAAAGGACTCATCAAAATAACCAATGAGCAGTCAACTAAAGCTACTGGGTGCACAAAATCAGGAAACCATTATTGGGGCTTTCAGTGCAAATATAAATTTGCTTCTTTTCCATTAATTTGCTAAACCTGATCAGCAATTGAGCACAGATGAAATTTAATGAGTTAAATGAAAGAGCACAAAGGTAAGGTAAGAGTATTATTGTGAAGTGGCACTACAAAATGAGGATAGATATTCCAAAGTTCATTTAACACATTTGTACTACATTCTTGCATGCATTATATTTTGCAAACATTAGCCCACTTAAAATAAGGTAAAAATAGCACAGACAGGAATGTAGTGCTCGTGTATTAAATATTTGTAAGTGAACTTTGCCATTCAGAACTCTTCTTTAGACAAGCTGGCATGTTTGTTTTTTGGAGATTAATATGCCTACTTTCTGGTTTATTAACTAACAATCTTCCATATGAAATTTCAGAAGTATATATAATACATTAAACTACAAACAGACAGTATAATTATCTGATTTCTTTATTATTGGTTTAGTGGCAAGTTATTCTATTGCTGTATACTAATAAAATCATTTCCTACATTGTTACCACGGTTCTCCTTTGGTTAACAGACATATGAAGGTAAATTATTGACCTGGTTAGGAGATTGGTTAGGTGTTGGAAAACAGAGAGTAGGGATAATAGGTATTTACTCAAATTGGAAGGAGTGACTAGTGGTGTTCCACAAGGTGCTGTGCTGAGGCCTCAACTATTCACTACATTTATTCATGACTTAGATAACGCAATAGAGAGCCATGTATCCAAGTTTGCTGATGACACACAGATTGGTGGCATAGAAAGTAGTGTATGGGAGCATAAAATTTCAAAGAGACATTGATCGATTATGTGAGTGGGCAAAACTGTGGCAGATTGATTTCAATGCAGGTAAGTGTGAGGTCATCCATTCTGGATGAAAAAAGGATAGATCCAAGTATCTTTTTAAATGGTGAAAAGCTAGAAACAGTGGAGGTCCAAAGAGATGTGGGGTCCATGTACACAAATCATTAAAATGTAGTAGTCAGGTACAAAAAAATTGAAGGCTAATGGAGTGTTAGCCTTTATAACTAGAGGGCTAGAATATAAAGGGGAGGAAGTTGTTCTACAGCTGTACAAAGCCCTGGTTAGACCACATCTGGAGTACTGTGTACAGGCCATTCAGAAGAGAAGTTAGGAAATACTTCTTCATGCAAAGGGTGGTAGAAGTGTGGAACTCTCTCCAACAAAAAGCATTAGATGCTAGCTCAATTAATAATTTTAAATCTGAGATTGATAGATTTTTGCTAGCCAAGGGTATTAAGGGCTAGGGAGCCAAGTAGGTGGATGGAGTTAGGATACAGATTAGCCATGATTTCATTGAATGGCGGAACAAGCTTTGAGAGGCTGAATGGCCTACTCCTGTTCCTATGACTATGAAGGCTCATGTTACTGGCTTCTTTCTTTGTTATGGTACATATGGGGTTACAAACCAGGTTCACTCACAGAAAATGGCCCAGTTTGTTTTGATGTACAATAACCCATAACAGATGTTTCAATTCTAACAGGTATACAATGGAGGGGCCAAGCCATTCAATTTAAATACTAACATCCTGTGTCTAAGTACATGTTTGATTGGAAGCTCTATTTGAGTTTAAGTGGTACATATTAAAATTTCCTTTCACCTGGTCAAATTTTGAAAACATATCTCAGCATGTGGTGTTCAAATTGAGTAATCAAACTAAAACTAAGCCGCCAGAGAAATTCAATGGACGGTCAGCAGTGAACTGCCAGGCAAGGTTAAGTTCGGGGCCTTGGGTCAGGCCCAGTTCACATTGAAGTTTAGCACAGCAGACATGATTGTTTGTTATTTCATAGCTTCTGAGAAGGGATACTTAAGCCTGTAATTACTGTAAATTTACAGTGTGTCATTGCTTCGGTTCACTTATCCATTTGCTGTTTAATAAATCTGTTTGGCAGCTCATAGCCTACATAATAGTTTAGCAGAGTATTTATTCTACCACCTTCCGAAGTTGAGGAAGATCATATGACAGCAAGAACCTTCAAGCTGAAATATAGTGACAAAGGTTTTCTGTTTGATCCCTGGATTTACTACAAATGGCACACTCCAGTTCATAAGGAGTGAGGGCTTGCCTATGGGAATTGTTTGAGATGCTGAACTTGAGAAAAATATCTTAAATATGACCCCAAGAAATGCAACAATCTCTATAAGCCTGTTACCATTTGCAGGGGGTCCCTCGTACTAAAAGGTTTGAAAACAGGTGATCTATGCCAAGCTGCTTGTTAAGTGTGTATACTGTTAGCATATGGTACAGACCCTGACATATGGGAAAATTCTTAAATTAGTTGCTGCTGCTGTAAATATTTATTTGTAACGAAGTCCTGGACTTTCCAGTAGAAGCCGATCACTCTCTGGATATGGAGACCGAGGCATTATATAGAGAACAAATATATACAATCACTGTCATTGATGCCCAGTATTGGTGTGAAGAAATCACACTGTGCTGTGCATGATTTGGAACATCTAGGCTTGAGTGGCACATGTCCTTAGATTCAAAAGTACTACACCTGACTCACCAGTTCAGATAAAACAGCTACATCTGTACACCTTCCTTCATCATCACAGTTTGCTGAAACGGAATATTTTGCTTTAATTTGGCTAAGCTGGTTTACAATATCAGAGCCAAAGGTGGTACCAGTAGGGGATGGTACTGGAAGATCTACTGCTCTGGGAGGCCCGTTTAGATAGGCTTATAGACAGTGAGAACCCTCAACATGGGGAGGGGCGGGGTGAGGGGGATGGTGGGGGTGCTTGTTTTCCTATTTCAACTCCATTTCCTATTTTATTTCCGAAACTTTGCTATTCCACAAGTGACAAGAATTGTGTGATAAGCCAGTTAATGCATTCACATCAGGAAACAACCATCTTATCTCAAAAAATAACTATAACCAGAAAATCAACCTTCACATAAGACAAAAGTCAGGCACCAGAATGTTCCCTTGAGGAAAATAAGAATTTTAGCAGCTTATTTTTTTAATACAGAACTTATATAAGGACAAACACTAAATAAACACTTTGGGGGAGAATTTTAACTCCCCGCCGCCTCCTCCCCCGCCCCGCACCCCCACCTGGTGGAAACTGGGTGGCGGGGCACTTTAAATAGAATGGGAGACTTAACCCCTGGCATCTCGCCACAATCCTGCTGACTGTAATTTTAAAATACGGGATCCGACTGCCGTTTTAAAGTTGGCCTAAGAGGGGAAGTGGTTGTGGCTTCCCTGACAGGCTGAAGCTAGCGGGAGGAGGATCAGCAGGTGAAGAGGTCCCTCCAGGTAAGTTTACTTATTTCCTTTGTGGGGCCAGGAAGCGCCCCACAAGGGAAGTGTAGGCCTCTCCTGCCTGGACAATCCCACTCTCTTTCCAAACCACTGACCGGCATGGAACCCCCATCCCACCCCTGTTCCAGCCTCCGAGGTGCCTGATTTTAACAGCCGGGCAGCCACTCCCATTGATTTCTTGTTGTTTTGGTCAGAAGGTTGGCCAGCGGCATGTTAATGAGGCCTGGTTGTTAAAATTGGTTGGGTCTCTCACTGACGCTCCCGGACGAACCGGCCGCTTTCTCGCCTGGCAGTTAAAACTCTCAGAAACCAACTGTTCATTTTAAGCTTTTCTGCCTCAAGTCTGTGTCCAATGAACAATGGGAGAAAGTAGCATCTGATTAATTCCAACAGGCTCCAAACCACCTTCTCATTGATTTGATTGGTTGGTACCAACAACCTCCAATACCAGTGAAAAAGCTCATGTCAAGCTGACACATGGTTGAAAAGCTTATTGTCAGCTTAAAAAAACCTGATCATTGGCATGCATGTGACCTTTATCCGGGGACCCCTGTGGGAAATGTGTGCATGTGGAAATCAGGCAAGGACAGAATTATAATCATCTGTGGTGCCACTCCTCCACTGACCCCCGCCTCCCCCCCAGCCCCCACCCCTCCCTAATCGAAGTGCTTGCCAACACTCACTGTCAGGGCTCAGACACTGGAAGAACTATACCCCTGCAAGGATTCAATGCCTTTGAGGAGGAGAGAAAATTGTTAAGAAAAAAAGGTTGTGATCGTTGAATTAATTAACAAAATGTTCTTTGGTTCCAGGGCAGGGGTGGGGGGTGGGGAGTTATGACTGAACAATCACTGGAACTCAGTAAGACACTTCTCAATGTGCGCTGAGATCTGTCCAATAAGGGGCACTTTTTGAAAAAGAGATTTCACTGTATGACAACACATTACCAGAAACTTCACATGGACATTGGCTAAATCTCTCAAGTGCCCACCCTTGTGTGTTGTTAGTTGGTATACTTGCAGTAGAATGAGGGTGAGTGTGAGGGGTGGCTAGTGAGATGGGGAAGTGATAAAGTAGATAGAGAGGGTTGGGTGGAGGTGCAAGGTAAGTTGGTGTCCTGGGGAGGTCTCTTCCGCCCTTGGAAGGGAAGAGAACCTCCCTGCATACTGTGACTCCCTCCATCAGCATAAGTAAGAAAAAAAATGGTAAAATTAAAAATGTGACATTTTAAAAATCTCCTAAAACAATTCACAACCTGAAGGAATGAGACTCCACACTTATAATTGTTTACTTTCTGGGCAAGAGAGGATGGTTAGTAGTCATTAACAATGATCACGTTAAAAGAGTACTTACGCTGATAATTACTAGACTTAACTTTCTATGGCGAGTTTAATGGGCAATTAACGTGCAAATGCAGCAACGTCATGAAATTTATAGGGCGGTTAAGTGTGAGATGTCATTTTCGCAAAGCTAATGGCGGAGCAGCGCAAATCGGCCAGCAACTTGTGGTGATTTGCAATTCACAAGGTATCTCTTCCTCGTTACAAGTTGCTGGCCAGTTTGCTTAATAACACAGTGCGTCGTTCAGACGCTGTTATTTTTTCAGCAAAACCTGGCCCATTATAGCCAATCCTTTGTATACAAATATGGTAATTAATTTTTCGTAACCAAAATAGTCTGTCTCGTGTGGAGCATAAACCAGTTGGGCCGAATGGCCTGTTTCTGTGCTGTACATTCTATGTATAAACAGACACTTTGCCTAAATACACAGACACAGATAATAATCTGTGTTTTTTTTACTGAATACTTCAGAGAGAATACTGGATAATGTAGCTGTCAGTTGTAGCATTCCAACTGCTGGCCTGCTGAGATCATGAGCTAACAAAGACTGGGGCTCAAACCTGGAACCTTCCTGGTCTGTATTCTCTGAATAAACTTGCTGAACCATCGAAAGAGCTGCTGAAATGCAGTCTTCTACAAACTAATCATCAAGGTACACCTGCAAAATACCAATGTTTTAAATACCTAAATAATATCTTAGTTTGGCTAACATCCTGCAACTGAAATTGAAAGGAAATGGAAGCAGCAGAATTTCAAGATACATTTTGGGAGCACTGAAAATTTTTGAAGTTTTTTTTAATTTTCAAGGTATCAATCCCTGCACAATATATGATGTGTGGCAAATTCTGAGAATATATGTCCAGTTAACCTAGCCAACAACATGTGGGAATCAAACTCTACTACTGCATGTCCATCTACTCTCGCTGCATATTATAACTGTGGAGGTGTCCTTCTGGAAGCCAACATGATGGAGGGAGAGGAATAAAACAAGGAAGGAAAATCTTTGTAGTTAAGCAATATAATAATTTGTCAGTAAAAATTGGTTGGTCAATAATTTCTTGGGCTTTTAGCTAACTTGATTAATGCAATCTTATGCTGAGGAAAATCAATGAATATAAAGTGTATGGCCTTTACTAAAATGGTTCTAACTTTGATCACTTAATCAATTTGATTTTCCATATCTGACCCAAATTAGCAAGAACTAATAATTGATTTACATTTAGGTGAGATGAAATGAATTACTAGATTTTGGAAGCTGTTTCCAGCGGAATAAAAATGAAATTACTATAGAGTAAAACCTGTTTGAAAAGACAGATAAATAGAATCTAGATAAAATGCCATTCAATGTACTTTGCCAGGTTTAGCAATAAGGTGACCAATTGTCACATCACCATTCCATGTCCAAAATATTTTTGAAATATCAATCAACTAACTTCAATGGGATGCGAAAGGATCTAGCCAGAGTAAAATGGAACCAAAGACTGACAGGAAAAACTGTAATGGAACAATGGGAGATCTTTAAGGAGGAGATGTTCCAAGTACAGGCTAGGTACATTCCAACAAGAGGGAAGGGTAAGGGAACCAAAGCATGGGCTCCTTCGATGATGAAGGAGATAGAGATGATGATGAAACAAAAAAAGAGGGTGTATGATGAATGTCAGGTGAATTCTTCAAGGGAGAACCAGACCAAATACAGTAAGTTGAGAGGGGAAGTGTAGATGAAAATAAGATTGGCAAAGAGAGAATATGAGAGTAGAATGGTGGTTAACATAAACGGGAACCCAAAAATCTTCTACATGTAAACAGTAAGCGGGCAGTAAGAAGCGGAGTGGGGCCTATTAGGGACAAAGAAGGTGATATATGCTTAGAAGCGCAGGGCAAGGCTAGAATACTCAATGAGTACTTTGTATCCGTGTTTACTAAGGAGGTGGATGCTGACAAAATATCAGTAGAAGTGGAAAAGGTAGAAGAAATGGAAGGGGTGAAAATTGATAGACAGGATGTACTAGAAAGGCTGGGTATGCTTAGAGTGGATAAGTCGCCTGGTCCAGATAGCTTGCATCCCAGGTTGCTAAGGGAATTGGGGGAGGAGATAGCGGAAGGGCTTGCCATAATTTTCCAATCTTCCCTAGATGCGGGGGAGGTGCCTGAGGATTGGAAAGTGGCAAATGTGACACCATTGTTCAAGAAAGGGTGTAAGGACAATCCTAGTAACTACAGGCCGGTCAGTTTAGCATCAGTGGTGGGTAAAGTTTTAGAAACAATAATCAAGGAAAAAATTAACGGGCACTTGGAGAGGTTTAAGCTAATTAAGGAGAGCCAACACGGATTTGTAAAAGACAGATCGTGTTTGACTAACCTAATTGAATTTTTTGATGAAGTAACAGGGAGGATTGATGAAGGGAATGCAATGGATGTTGTCTACATGGATTTTTGGAAGGCGTTTGACAAAGTACCACATAGAAGGCTGGTTAACAAAATTGAGGCTCATGGAATAGGTGGGTTAGTGGCAGCTTGGATAAGGTATTGGCTTAAGGACAGAAAACAGCGAGTTGTGGTAAATGGCTGTTTTTCAGACTGGGGGATGGTAGACAGTGGTGTTCTCCAAGGGTCAGTGCTGGGGCCACTGCTTTTTTTTGATATATATAAATGACCTGGATATTGGAATACAGAGTAGAATTTCTAAATTTGCCGATGACACTAAACTTGGGGGGGTGGCAAACAGTGATGTTGATACCAATCGACTGCAACAGAACATAGAAAGGCTAGCAGAATGGGCAGAGAAGTGGCAGATGGAATTTAATACAGAGAAGTGTGAGGTGATGCATTTTGGCAGAAGGAACAGGGAGAGGCAATATACACTTAATGGCACAGTTTTAAAGAGTGTGCAGGGTCAGAGGGACCTGGGAGTTAATGTGCATAGGTCCCTGAAGGTGGTGGGACATATTGAGCGAGTGGTTAGCAATGCATATGGGATCTTGAGCTTCATAAATAGTGGTATTGAGTACAAAAGTAGAGAAGTTATGCTGAACCTTATAAAGCGCTGGTTAGGCCACAACTGGAGTATTGCATCCAGTTCTGGTCACCACACTTTAGGAAGGATGTGAAGGCACTTGAGAGGGTGCAGAGGAGATTTACCAGAATGGTTCCGGGGATAGGGGATCTTAGCTACAAGGACAGGTTGGAGAAGCTGGATTTGTTTTCATTAGAGCAAAGGAGGTTGAGGGGTGATTTCATAGTGGTGTACAAGATTATGATGGGTTTGGATAGGCTAGACGGGGAAAGGCTGTTCCCACTAGTTGATGGTACAAGGACTGGGGGACACAGATTTAAGGTTTTGGGCAAGAGATACAGGTGGGATGTGAGGAAAAACTTTTTTACGCAGCGAGTGGTGAGGACCTGGAACTTGCTGCCGACGGAAGTGGTAGAAGCGGAGACACTCGATGTTTTCAAGGGGAGACTGGATAGGCACTTGAGGGAAATAAACTTGCAGGGCTACGGGGATAGAGCGGGGGAATGGGACTGACTGGATTGCTCTACAGAGAGCCGGCACGGACTCGATGGGCCGAATGGCCTCCTTCTGCGCCGTTATGACTCTATGACACTAAATAAAGGATCAGACAGTTACTACAGAAGATTTCACGCTGAAGCAAACACTGCAGACAATCGTACAAAAAAAAATATGAACCTTCCAGATGTTGGCAACACCCACCCATTCAATAATCTCCTGACAATAGTCTAATAATTAAGAATTTTGACTTTCTCTTGCCATTAGGAGACTTCCAAGACAGCGCAGTCCAAACCTGCAGTGAGTTCGTGGATGGTTGTACTAATTTGGACAAATCCAGGATCCTTTTATAAATTAACCACAGAGAACTCGGCCGCGATTTTGCCATCGGAGGCGGGATCGCGGCGGGAAAGGTCGTTGGTGCGTCCCAGTCCCGCTCCCGGCTCCAGCCACTCTGTGAAAAGGATTGTCCCGATTGGGCTTGTTAAGCCCACCCTGCAAGGTTCCCGGCCCATTAAAAGGAAGTGGGTCTGATGACGTCATGTGATGACGCATCATCAGCCGGTTTCCTTAAAGGGACCGTGGCCACATTCATTTTGACAGTTGTTCTGTCAGTGTTCTACAGCATTGAGGTGCTGCAAAAACTGACAAGCACTGCACAAAGGTGGACGGCTGCACCCAGGCTCTCGCATGACTTCCTCCATATGCTTATGGAGGGAGTCACAGCACACAGGGAGGTTCTCTTCCCTTCTGAGGGCAGAAGACACCTCCCCAGGACACCAACACAGCCTGGTTGCACATTGCACAGGAGGGCAGAAGCAGGGATGCGGTCAGGAGGACCAGGCTGCAGTGGCGTAAACCTTTCATTGATCTCAGCAGATCACTAAATGTTAGTACAAAGCCACACTCAACCTCATCCTGCTGTGCCACTCATCACATTCCTATCACTCTGCCTTCCCTACCCTGCACATCCTTACTCACACCAACTTACCTTGCACCTCCACCCATCCCTCTCTATCTACATTATCACATCCCCATCTCATTAGCCACCCATCACACGCGCCCTCATCCTCGTGCAATCATACCAACTAACAACACATAAGGGTAGGCACTTGGATGTCTTATGCAACGTTCATGTACGTTTTCTGTTAATGTGTTGTCAAACATTGAAATCTTTATTTTCAACACTTTGCCTTATTGGACTTTGGAAGTGTGTTCGTGAGTTACAGTGAATGTTGAGACATAACTTCCCCCTCCCCCCCACAAATGTGAAGAGTGTGAAAGGAATGGCTTGGACATTGTAGGGATGCTTTACGGTGCTGGTGTGGGGTGTTGTCAACCTGGCGCATCATGTGGCAGCCAGGGTTTACAGCATCAAGTGAAGTAAATCTGGCCATAGTGATGCCATCCCTGGCCTCCCGGGCAGGAATGTGGTTGGGTGCTGATGGCCTGTGTCCTGTGCAGCATTAGGTGATTGTGGAGAAGGTTGGTGTTGTTGGTGATGTTGGTGTGCCTGGTGATGTTGGTGTTGGGGCTGATCGTGGAGGGATTCAGATGACCAAGGTGAGATTTTTTCAAGGGCACCGATGTTGCTGGAATAGATGGCAGCTGAAGTTGAGATGACAGAAGCGATCTGTCAATGGTGAGAGAGCTTGCTCCAAGGAGGTGACACTGGATAGAGAGTTTACTCCAAACACTTCCAAACTGCATACAGCTCAAAAGTGTCTTCCAAGTCCTGAAGGCTCAAGCTTCTGACATTGGAAAGTGAACAGCTGGAAATGGTAGCTTTCATACCACTTTTGCAGCTGTCACCTATTCACAGCAATGGGGAGACATAGAGAACCCGACCTACTTAGCTAACGTGATCTCCGAACGGCATGAACCTTGTTAAAACGGGGGTAAAATAGAAATAGGCTGGCAAAATGGTATCTTAAATGCCTCCCTCGCCGCTTGGTGTCGGGTCTGTTCTGAATTCGCAGACCCGACACTTTGGAAACTTACATAGAAGCGGGTTCAGAGCGGGTTCCCAACCCGCTGTCAATCATTTTGATTTTGACAGCGGACCCGCCTCCAAACCCGCACTCTGAGCACCGGCAAAATTCAGCCCCTGGAGTCTGAATTGGTCCAGAACCATCTCAGCTATTCATTTGAGTGCTGAGCACAAAATAAGTGTGTCAGCTCTACATCTGAATCCTTTGCAGTTAAAAATGATATTACTGTTGCTGGCTCAGCCACTTCTACTCTACAATAGCACATCAAAATTCAACAAAGGGATTCCCATATGCCTGATAGAGACTAGCAGAAGAAAACACAAGTAAAAAATAAAAAGGGTGAAAATAATTTGGAATTTTTTTTATTCATTCACTGAATGTGGGCGTCGCTGGCAACGCCAGCATTTATTACTAATCCCTAATTGCCCTTGAGAAGGTGGTGGTGAGCTGCCTTCTTGAACCGCTGCAGTCTGTGAGGTGAAGGTACTCCCACAGTGCTGTTAGGTAGGGAGTTCCAAGATTTTGACCCAGCAACAATGAAGGATCGGTGATATATTTCCAAGTCAGGATGGTGTGTGACTTGGAGGGGAACTTGGAGGTGGTGGTGTTCCCATGCACCTGCTGCCCTTCTCCTTCTAGGTGGTGGCAGTCGTGGGTTTGGGAGGTGCTGTTGAAGGAGCCTTGGTGAGTTGCTGCAGTGCATCTTGTAGATGGTACACACTGCAGCCACGGTGCGCCAGTGGTGGAGGGAGTGAATGTTTAAAGTGGTGGATGGGGTGCCAATCAAGCGGGCTGCTTTGTCCTGAATGGTGTCGAGCTCCTTGAGTGTTGTTGGAGCTGCACTCATCCAGGCAAGTGGAGCGTATTCCATCAAACTCCTGACCTGTGCCTTGTAGATGGTGGAAAGGCTTTGAGGAGTCAGGAAGGGTGCCACTTGCCACAGAATACCCAGCGCCTCTGACCTGCTCTTGTAGCCACAGTATTGATGTGGCTGGTCCAGTTAAGTTTCTAGTAAATGGTGACCCCAGGATACTGATGGTGGGGGATTCGACGATGGTAATGCCGTTGAATATCAAGGGGAGGAGGTTAGACTTTCTCTTGTTGGAGATGGTCATTGCCTGGCACTTGTATGGCATGAATATTACTTGCCACTTATTAGCCCAAGCCTGAAAGTTGTCCAGGTCTTGTTGCATGCGGGCATGGACTGCTTCATTATCTGAGGAGTTGCGAATGGAACTGAACACTGCAATCATCAGCGAACATCCCCACTTCTGACCTTATGATGGAGGGTATGTCATTGATGAAGCAGTTGAAGATGGTTGGGCCTAGGACACTGCCCTGAGGAACTCCTGCAGCAATGTCCTGGGGCTGAGATGATTGGCCTCCAACAACCACTACCATCTTCCTTTGTGCTAGGTATGACTCCAGCCAGTGGAGCGTTTTCACCGATTCCCATTGATTTTACTAGGATTTCTTGATGCCACACTCAAATGCTACCTTGATGTCACGAGCAGTGACTCTCACCACACCTCTGGAATTCAGCTCTTTTGTCCATGTTCGGATCAAGGCTGTAATGAGGTCTGGAGCAGAGTGGTCCTGGTGGAACCCAAACTGAGCATCGGTGAGCAGGTTATTGGTGAGTAAGTGCCGCTTGACAGCACTGTTGGTGTGACCTTCCATCACTTTGCTGATGATTGAGAGTAGACTGATGGGGCAGTAATTGGCCGGATTGGATTTGTCCTGCTTTTTGTAGGCAAGACATACCTGGGCAATTTTCCACTTTGTCGGATAAATGCCAGTGTTGTAGCTGCACTGGGACAGCTTGGCTAGAGGCACAGCTAATTCTGGAATATATTGAGGAATATTTTATAATGTAAGAAAAAAGATATAAACAATTACGTTCTATCACGCTGCCCGATTGCGCTGGTTCTTGGAAGAGTTTACGTTTGTTATTATGCAAATGGCTTTGAACAAAAACTTGAACCACAAAATCAATTCTGAAAACTAGCGCAATGTTGAGCGCAATTTGCGCCCGGATTGCCAATTACACCCAAAGCAGAAACTCAACCCCAATAATGTCGACTGATTTATATACAGCACGGGTTATATGTTTTTGCTTACGCGCTCTACAAATGGTATAAGCAATATGGTGGGGGGAGGGGAGAATCTGTTGAATATTTAAGAGGAGGGCATTGTGTCTTTGAAATAGACACAAAAGGCATCAAGGGGTATGGGGAGAGAGCGGGAATATGGTATTGAGATAGAGGATCAGCCATGATCATACTGAATGGCGGAGCAGGCTCGAAGGGCCGAATGGCCTACTCCTGCTCCTATTTTTCTATATTTCTATGTTTCTATGTTTTCATAAAAGATCCATCAATTGTGGTGACCTTAGGAATTGAATTTCCTAGGGCTGGAGTCAAACACTCTCCTTTCCTAGATGTAAAATTAATTTGTAATATTTTGTGTACTGTACTGTCTTGGAAACCAGTAAAGCAGATCTGAAGGTTTACACTCTGTGAACAGGATATTTAAAACTGTTAAACAAAACACATGGTTATTTATGAAATATTAAAACAAATAAGGATGCCAAACTTGCTTCTCATCCCATCTAGTAATTTCCAAGACCTACGTAGTGTCTTTATTGTAACTAGAAAAGCATTGATTGCAGTTTTTCCCTGCTTGGTTAAATTATTACCACTTTTTCTTTCTCACTAATCAGACAGGAGATCATGATTTATCTTAGCTTTGTATAATCAGGGAGGTAATGGAAATATCCCTGCAGTGTTCTTAAGCAGATTGATCAAGTGACAAGCTTGATAAACACTTCATGCCAATCCCATCATTAAAAGGTGGTAGTCTCCTATTCCCTATATTTTCATGGTCTTGATGACTAACAGAAAAAATTAGACTACAGCCACTATTATAAATTTACTGTGAATGCAAAAACAACCACGACAAACATTGTACCAAAAGGTACTCTGCCTGTTATGTTAACCCTTCATAATCCTAAACACCGCAATGAATAAAAGGTATCTGATTTTGGAGAAGAAAGCAAAGAATTGCAATTATGATAAATAATTAAAGTGTATCTACAAATGCAACAACAACTTGAATTTATATAGCACCTATTAATGTACTGTAGTAAAATGCCCCAAGGCACTTCACAGGAGCGTAATCAGACAAAAATTACTAAAGAAGGAGACGGGTTACCAAAAGCTTGGTCAAAGAGGTTATTAGTGAATATTGCTATGATAGACAGGATATTTCAGTAATACTGGATGAATTATAGGAATTATCTTGCCTTGGCATCCTATTTGACCCTAAGATGAGCTTCCGACTCCATATCCGCTCCATCACCAAGACTGCCTATTTCCACCTCCATAACATCACTCGTCTCCGCGCCTGCCTCAGCTCATCTGCTGCCGAAACCCTCACCCATGCCTTTGCTACCTGTAGACTCGGCTATTCCAATGCTCTCCTGGTTGGCCTCCCATCTTGCACCCTCCGTAAACTTGAGTTCATCCAAAACTCTGCTGCCCATATCCTAACTTGCACCAAGTCCCGTTCACCCATCACCCCTGTGCTTGCTGACCTACATTGGCTCCCCGTCCAGCAACAACGCGATTTTAAAATCCTCATCCTTGTCTTCAAATCCATCCATGGCCTCACCCTTCCCTATCTCTATAACCTCCTCCAGCCCTACAACCCTCCAAGATTTCTGCGCTCCTCCAATTCTGGCCTCTTGCACATCTCTGATTTTCAGCACTCCACCATTGGCAGCCGTGCCTTCAGCTGCCTACATCCTAAGCTCTGAAATTCCCTCCCTAAACCTCTCCCCCTTGCTACCTCTAACTCCTCCTTTAAGACACTCCTTAAAACTATCTCACCTGTCCTAATATCTCCTTATGTGGCTCGGTGTCAAAAATGCTGTTTGACAACACTCCTGTGAAGCACCTTGGGATGTTTTATTACGTTAAAGGCGCTGTACAAATGCAAGTTGTTGTTGTAAATGTGAAGGACTGAAAACCTGCAAGTCTGCCCCATTCACAAGTTACAACACAAGTGGAGAAAAATCCAGAATACATCACCACCAATGATATTCCTTTTATTCTATAGGTGCATCTTTCAGCAGAATCTTAAACACGGATTTACATCAAATCAGAAATACCACACACTGTTTCAAACCTTTCAGAAACAATTTCAATTGCCACTGATGTAAATAATGAATTCTGTGGCCTGTGAAACCACTAGTCGAACCAAAGAATAAAATAGGATAACTACTAGACTGGCATGAGTTTTCAGCAAGGCATAAACTGTAAAATCCACTTACTGTAAACATTACATTTTTATATAGCTGAAAATAAAACATTCATTAGGGATGAAGTCATATTGCTAACTTCCCACACCGAGATCGACAAAACTCAAAACATTTACAGGCTTTAAATATAACTGCTACATTTTATATATAACGTTCACTGGTTACCTACTATTAGAATGCTCAGGTCTGAACCTGAAATCAAACAGACAGATTTGATTAGCTCGGTTCTCAGGCTTTTCAGTCCGATCACGATAAATCCCTACCGATGAAGAAAATGTTACACCAGTAATAACTTTTGGGGGAATCAAGTGACCATATACAAAACAAGTTATTTCAGGTTTTCAAAAGCCTACCTACAAATGTAACATGCAGGCGGAAAACACTGCAGTCGAATGATAAGTCACTGTGAAAAATGTTGACTGAATTGCTTCACGAAAGCGTTTGTTTAAAAAAAACACAAGGAAAATGAACCAACAATGCGGCAGTTGTGTGTCTCTAATTTGTTATTTCAAGAAAGATGAATTGTATAATTAAATCTGTCATTTGTGGAATGTCTACTTGTCTTATATCTAAAGAGGAGGAAAAATAAATACAAGGGACTGCGAAGACAGCCCAAGGAAGTTGCTTTGGATGCTCTTCTCGCCAAAGAATCCTAACAGGTCTGACGTGCTATCAGTGAAAACATTAATTCACAGAATAAATATTAAATAAAAAATCATCGATTTACTCAGTGGGCAAATAATTGAAACTGAGCAAACAAACTTGGGGGCGGGGGCAGGTTCTGTGTAAGACTGAGGACCTTTCGTGTTTGCTGCAGTAGTCTCGCGCATCGCACAGCAACCGGTGCGTCAGTATTAAAGACATTCCCAAATAAGAAAAACATGGTTTATTTTCCAATCTTAACATTGCCTGTCTAAGATTTTTTGTAAATATGGCCAAGTGTTAAATATACAGACAACGGGGACGAGGCTAAATCTGGAGAAGCAAAGAAGCGGCTCCAGTATTCTCGCTTTTCAATCTTAGCTTTTTTTGTACCAAGCACACGTCCGCAAAGCAAAACACAATTCTTATTTTTTTTTTTGTCGCGCTCATCTATTTAAGAGCTAAAATAAAAATAGGAAATAATCTACCACCCTTACCCAGAAAACGAAGCTGTAGATGATGAGGAGTGTTTTGAGACACGTTATCACCGGTTTAGTCTCCATTCGCCGCGATGCCATAATAATCTATGCGTTTACGCTCCAGTGCCTCTTGTCTGCCTCCCCCTCCCAGCGCCGGGAGACTGCAGCACTCGAGGCGCTCGGCGGCGGCGCTGCATCACGGGACCAATGAGCAACCCCCATTACGTCAGCTCCGCAATGAGCCCAAAAAACGTCGGCTCCAGGCAGCACGCGCCGCCGGAGAAAGCCAGCTTCGCCCAGTGGAGGAGCCGGGCTCGGCAATGAGACGCGCAGCTCTGCCATGAGACCAAACATTTGAGCTGCGCCTTCGCACGAGCTGGCAGTGAAAGCAGGCGAAGTTGGTGCAGGTGCAGGTTCTCACTGCCGCTACTGATGGAAATGGAAAAGAGGCGACACGCCCGACAGATTTACAACAGTGAATGATGCATAAACACATTTCTACTGGAAAGCAATTCCATGGTATTTCGACCCAACTGTTCGATGCTGGTGTTAATATTCCACACGAGCCTCCTCCCACCTAACTTCATCTCACCCCATCAACATATCCCTCTATTCCTTTCTCCCTCATGTAATTATCTAGCCTCCCCTTAAATTGCACAATGTGGAAGTGGAATAAGAATCGTATTTTTCGATTTTAATATTACCCAAACAAAAATAATACCAAATAAATATGAGGCAAAATTAGAACAAACCATAAAACGGGAAACATTGCAACCGGAATGTGTGTTGTTGCCCAAAATTTCCCTTTACTCTTATCTGGCTGAGTTATCCTGTCGGCTCGGCAGCTGTTTAATGGCAGGGGACAGGTATGTGATGTGAAGAGCAAGTGAAGGCGAATGCGATTTGCTTCTGGAATGTTACACCCGATTTATTATACACAAGTAAAATTAGAAAGGGGTATTTTAGAGGCTCAGAATAAGATGCACTTAAATATGATGTTGGTAAACTTGCAGAACTATCGTTTTGGAGTATCTGAGCAAATATTTACTTCAGAATGATTCAATATGTTCCAGGAAATATTACAAAATGGTTTTATCTTTGCTTCATTCCTAAGTAGTATCGGCAATATCATTAAAAAAAATATTTCAGACGTTTGGCATTCTTGTTGGGAACACTGAACATCTTGCTCAATCTTCCTTTTCTCCTACAATTAACATCACAATTTGGCGTCACTGAACCGGTTTTCTTGTCCTCTGCCACTGAGCCTTGGGTTTCGCCTAGGTTTCTCATCATATAAGGCATTTTATATAATAATACCAAAGAATGCAGCAAACAGAATGGTGAGCTTTAATTTCCACACAATAAATGTTGTCTGAATTGCCGAAATATTAGTATAATTGAAAAGCAAGTTCTTTGGAAGACCCACTTTTTAAAAAATCAATCTCAATATTTTTACTAATTGTACATACTTCTAATTCCAAATGTTTATTTCTGAGGCTCATTGCAGTGCTTTTCTACGCCTTCCCTTTATCTATTTGATTTGTTGTATGTTCATTTCCCTCTGCTGAGGACATTGCTCTAGTCCTCTTGATCCTTGCCTCATCCTTGTCAACACCTCACCCTCAGCCGAGGCTGTTGAAACCAGCATATATTGTAAAACGTTTGTGTACTTGACTTTATCTCTGTAACTATTTTTTTTACAGTAAACGGCCACAATTAGTCTCCCTGGCCGTGGACCAGCAATGTGTGAGCTTCTTTAAGGCGTTCACAACGCTGCTGTAAGATAACGCTGAAAATGTTGGCAAGTATGTGGATAGAAGTACCTTTAAATTGCTAGGAGATATGTAAGTGTGGCTCAGTGACAGTTGTCAGTCTCCCTCTCTGAGTCTTCCTCTCTATTGTAAGGAAACAGCTAGCTCTGTACTTGCTTATAAACTGTTAAATATCTAACTTCTCCCAGTTCTGATGAAACGTCATCGACCTGAAACGTTAACGCTGTTTCTCTCTCCACGGATGCTGCCTGACCTGCTCAGTATTTCCAGCATTTCCTGTTTTTCATTTCAGATTTCCAATATCCGCAGTATTTTGCTTTAGTTTCTAACCCGCATCTCCCGACAGTTACACGTTTGAGACCAGGCAATCTACGACCTGGAAGATCAAACGGATGTCCCACCTGGTACTACACCTTACAGATCTGTGCTACTCTCCTGCCTCCTCAGTTGGTTATTCTGTAACCTGTAAGGTTATTTCATATTCAGTGTTTGGCAACAAGAATGCAATTCTTATCTGAAGATACAAGTCTTTAAAATATTGAAGTCACAAACAACAATTTCGGAGAGGTTCCATTTACGTATTTAGATCTCAGGAGAGGTCTCTGTTGAGAGACAGAAACTGGGCCTAATTTGTTACGCACAAATCAAAAGGCTATAATCTTCCTGCAGGATTAAAAAAAAATCAATCGAGCTTAATTTATGGTATTTAACATGTCACTGCTCAGTGAGACCACCAGAATTCTGTGATAACAGGGGAAGAGTTCCGCTGTTCGCTATTTATAGTGAAATCATAAACACGGGTGGAAATAGTACATTTACAACGTTACCAAAAATAGCGAACAGCAGTACTCTACCCCAGTGATGTTTTAAAGAGTTAGAAATATATGATCTGAATTAAAATTTTAAACTGGGGGCTACCTTGTTTTTCTGGCTAATAAAAACAATTGCAGTAGTACTAATTATATTTGTCGTCACACAACTTTTCTTTTCTCTTCCCTGTAATGTCTAGTTACCTATTGTCCAGTAATAGAGTGTCACATTTTCACATCTACCATCGACCACCATTGTTTTGGAAAATATTAATGTTTCTTCTGCGATAATAAAAAACAAACTGTAGCATTAATATTTGTTGAAGTAGGAATCGGAGAGGATTTGATTTTTGGTCCAATCAACTAATCTATAACTAATCATGTCAGTGTTTATATAAATGTCCTGATTTCAACACAATTTTTTTTATATTCGTTCCTGGGATGTGGGCATCATGGGCATTTATTGCCCATCCCTAATTGTCCTTGAGAAGGTGGTAAGCCGCCGCCTTGAATTGCTGCAGTCCGTGTGGTGAAGGTACTCCCACAGTGCTGTTAGGGAGGGAGTGCCAGGATTTTGACCCAGCGATGATGAAGGAATAGCGATATATTTCCAAGTCAGGATGGTGTGTAACTTGGAGGGGAACTTGTAGGTGATGGTGTTCCCATACGCCACCTGCCCTTGTCCTAGGTGGTAGAGGTCGCGGGTTTGGGAGGTGCTGCTGAAGAAGCCTTGGTGAGTTGCTGCAGTGCATCTTGTAGATGGTACACACTGCAGCCATGGTGCGCTGGTGATGGAGGGTGTGAATGTTTAAGGTGGTGGATGGGGTGCTTTTTAATCTCGTTTACCAATTCTTTCCCCTGAAAACATGGGAAGTATGTGGAGATCAGTGCAGTTTGGTTACTATGCATATTATTTAGATGGGGCGTATATGGAGCTCAGTTCAGTTACTCCAAATGTACTGCAAATGACCAATTAATTTAACGATTACCAAACATTCACCAGCACTACCTATAGCCACATTACACTGAGCAAATGGTCATGCAGGTTCAAACCAGGAGCTTGTGTAAGAAAGCTTATCTTGAAATTATTGTGGTGGCAAATCCACTTTAATTTTTTTAGTGCAGCTGAGAACGAGTGAAAGTCACTGGTAGATTCATGCACTAGGCTGCCCTGGGACTTAAAGCCAACACGATCTGTAAAAAGATATAACTTGCATTTATATAGCGCCCTTCAGATGTCTAGTCACTGTAGTAATGTAGGAAATGCACGGCCAATTTATGCACAGCAAGGTCCCACAAACAGCAATGTGATAATGACCAATCTGTTTTTTTTAAAGTAATGGCCAGTACACCAGGGAGAACGCCCCTGCTCTGCTTCAAAAAAGTGACATGGGATCTTTTAGGTCCACCTGAGAAGGCAGACAGGGCCTTGGTTTAATGGCTCATCCAAAACACCTCCCTTAGCACTGCACTGGAGTGTCAGCCTAGATTTTGTGTTCAAGGCACTGGAGTGAGACTTGAAACCACAACCTTCTGATTCAGAGGCGAGAGTGCTTCACCTAAGCCAAGGCTGGCACCTGTATGGGCAGTGTGTACTCCTATGCTACTGGGTCATGTTGATTTGTAGCAATTTATAACAGCACATTTTGACATGGGACAATTTCTTTTTGTAATAAGATAATGTACCATGCATGTAACAAAGAAACGACAGTTGAATTAAAATTATTTTTCTTACTTTTCAGTCAACTGCTGGATGAGTAAACATTACCTTGTTTAGTCACCCTGCTTTTCTTTCGATATTTTAGAGAAAATACCTCCCCCATGCTCCAAATCTTTTGAGAGCCCAACAAACTTCTAACCATCCTTGTATATTTATGGTCACCTAATGTGCAGGGCAAGTAGTTAGGAGGATCCCCTGGTAGGTCTGCTCCTTGGTTTGGTGAAACCAGCTATTTACAAGTCCAAGATGCAAAGGAGCACAGAGCAGGGTCTCTCTGGCTGCTTGCCCATGTTCAGAGCTCCATGAGGCACCCTGGTGACCACGAATTATGATTGCGCAGCGTCCGTGAATTTGTCAGGAGTTCTCCATCATCAGCTGGCACTGCAGGGAATTGAATATGCTATTAACCTGAATTTTACAATTATTATTTTAAAACTACCAGATATTGATTTTAGCTTGGACAGACCGTTTGTTTTATTTTATGAATGGTGCCCCCATTTTGGGGGGTAATTGTAGATGATTGGGCTTTGCCACTCCAGAAACTTGAACACAAAATCATTCACTGTTCTGTACTAAACAGGACAGCAAAACAAATCAGGAATGTGGAAAATCACAAGTACAGATCTAGATCCTACAAAGTCATGGCAAATCACACTGGTATATCATCAACATGCTGCACCATCAAAATGTTGAAAATTTAATTTAATTTTATTAAGAAATGCAATGTGTATACACACAAGGATATTCAAGAAAAGAGGTTAAAACAAACAGAGTGATCCGTCAGAAGTTACAGAACATTATTTAAACATGATTATTGCTATCTAATTATTATGGGTGTCTGAACTGGAGCACTGGTTGAGCCCCAAATTTTCAAAATAATCTGGGATTGGAAAGTATGTTGCTGAAAAAGGGATACTGTCGCCCGAATAAAAGAATTTGAAGAGTATTGTAAAAGTACTGTATTTTTCATAAATGGATACTGTGTAGATATTATTACTGTTTGATTTGGCATGGTACACATTGTAATGGCTGTGTCTCAAAATACTCCATGCCAATGCTCTTGCCAATGTGCCCCCTTGTGGATTCTAAGCTGTTTCAACTATCTGTCAACACATCTTAAATTTGTGGCTATATATAGGTAACCTATATATGAGGCATTAACCAAAAACTCTATACCGCACACTGTTTTCAAATGCAGTGCACTCCCATACATTCCTGCATCTTTAATATCTTCCCAGGGTCACAAACATTCCCACAGTAGTTATACATTCACCCTTTTTTATAAACAATAGCTGTTGTCAGTGGGAACGTATGGGAATCTCAGCAGAGTTCACAAAGGCTAAATGGTTTCCATGGGAACAAGTGAACATATAAGCAGTGAAAGCATGCCTGTATAAAATCATAAAATCTTTTGTTTGTTTTGCATAATCCTCCTTGATTCATCACAAAATTCAATAGTCCTAATAGTTTCTGTTTACCAAAGGCTAGCAATAGAAAAGGATGAGCTGTTTTGTAATTCATGTTATTATATAGAATGCCAATGGACATTACATTGACATATTTTCCCTTCCCAAGAAGTGACATTAATGTGTTTATATTAAATTTATTTTAAAATCAGTGTTGATATAAACGAGTTGGATCTTACATTCCACATAAAATGAACAGAAATTGATTAGAAGAAATAAAAACAGAAAATGCTGGAAAAACAGCATGTCTGGCAACACCTTGAACTATTTTGAGTGAAGAGCCTTTATCAGAACTGCTCCAGATATATACGGATAGCACCACAAATAATGTTATCACACATCCAATTCATTGGAACATTACTTCACACCAAGAGTTCCAATGGAACAACCTTGGAATATTGTTGTCATATGAAGAATATCACCAGTATTGATAGATATTTTACAAAGGACAGAAATAGGTCTATTGTAGCCTACTTTTTCCTTTTATCTTTTTCCTGACTCTCATGTTATTTTAACTTATTGCATTGTACTGCTATCCATTCTTTTGATTCATCACCTCCTTTCCTCTTTCACAGGAGATGAATAAAAATGACCTTGTTGATTATTCACCCTGTGTTTTTCTTGCTGTCTCTTTGAGGAGACAACTCCTCTATGCTCAGCACTTGCCCGACAGTCCAGCAAATGATCAAGAATGCACTATGGAGAGTCACAAAAACTAATCTAAATCCTGTCACTTCATGGTGCACTGTAATGGTGTATCAATGTGGTGCAGCAATAAAATTTGAAAATTAAAATTCAAGGCTTAGGGAATCCAAAGTGTGCATAAAGATACTGCTTGAATTTAGCCAGGGCATGTCTAGCTAGGACCATCCTACTTCTTAAGTACATTGGCTAGCAGGGATAACTGGAACTGAGCGGAAAGAATCCTAACCCCCAGTGACATTAATAAGCTTGGCTGGATAGTCGATCATCAACAATGTCCTGCAATACTACAGAACTGCATTGCTCAGGTATTGGCTTGCCAGGTCAAATTCTGATCACCCTTCACCATGCGCGTCACCTCCAAAGAGACCATTTTTATCTCCCAAGGTGAATAGTCATTAGTTGTCTCCAGACAAGAAGTCTGGGTTTAAATCCTTGCTCGGCCTATTTCAGTACCAAAAGCTCCTTCTGAGCAGTACAATTCACCATAAAATATGTGAGTGCATTGTTACCATCCTCCTGACCGTAGCATGGATACAACTATATCCCATCAAACAGTAATTTTACCAGTTAAAGGTAAGGGCCTTCAACAGCAACTGATTCTCTGCAATCCAATCATGGTAAGTACTGAACTTTGGTTATGTGTGTGTTTACCCATACCTGCCCGAAAGGTAATGCCATCCAGCAGCTGTTGTCCCAAGCCTCAGTTTCTTCATCGACTATTTGACTTCAGCATAGTGGAAAGACCAATAAAGGACAGCTTGTGATGTGCCAACTGTCCTGATGTTTTAGATATCCAAGCCCAATGCTGCGTACTAGGCTTACTTATCAACAACTGATTAATCCAGATCCTCATGTAAGTGTGCACCACAATGGACTCCCCTTCCAGTGTAGACCATAGCCCTTCCTTCCTGCAAACACTTTTCTATATAGTCAAAGAGTGGGGTTTTAAGAGGCTGTTGAAGGCAGGGAGTGAGGTGGTAAAGTGAAAGCATATTGGCTGAAGGAGGTGTCACTGATGGTGAAGCACAGGAGCGGGGACTGAGAAGTATCCTGGTGTTGGAGGAGGGGAGGGCATATCTAAGACCCAACTTGATCTTGAATGGGCCAGAGAAAACCCTTCCACTGCACGCCAAAAAGCTCCAAACCATGGAGAACCATCTTGACAACTTATATAGCACAGGTTTAACCTGCGCTCGGACATTGCTACCACTTGAGGGGGAGTCCAAAACTAGGGTCTATAAATATAAGATAGTCACTAATAAATCCAATAAGGAATTCAGGAGAAACTTCTTTACCCAGTTGGGCTGAATGGCTTGTTTCTGTGCTGTTAATTCTATGTAATTTGTTATCTTTGGAAACAAGACTAAGACATCCTCCCCTCACTTCTCAGTGCAGGCCTGAAGAACTGTGCCTTTCTTTACTTCTGCAATCTCCTCAAGCCCAATGTTTCTGCACACAACCTGTGCTCTTCTCACCCCAGTCTATTTTTCATTCTCTGTTCCTTCCACTTCACCGTCGCTAGCTGCTCCTCCAGCCACTGTGACCCCACCTTGCCACCTCCTTCCAAAAGATTTAACTGCTTTCTGTGAATATGTTTTGTCCCCCCTTCAGAAAGCTCTTCTGTTTCCTACTACTGCTCAGTTTTCACTCATCATCCATTGTCTAGTAAAGTGCTCTCAGATGTTTTTCTGTATATAACAAATGCTATAGAAATGTAAGTGTTGCTATTGTTGTTCAAGCTAAAGCTGGCTAGAATCCCCAGGTACTAATGTAAATAAATAATTGGAACAGACTGCTCTTAGTATGTTCCAATTAATACTTTTGAATTCCTGTCTTGAGCCAAGCAGAGCCATGATATCAGACTTGGGGAGGCCCACTACCTCACGATGGGCCGAAGGGCCTCTTTCTGTGCTGTATAACTCTATGACTTTATGACTACCATATGTCACTGATCAGCCCATTGATTAAGATGGTGAATGCAGTGCACTAGATCCCTAGGTGCTCGCCAAAGCACTATAATCTATGAAAAGAAAATCCAAAGCTTATTCTAACTCCTTCATCTAATGCAGGGGAGAGTGCAGTAAATAAAAAAGATAGTGATGAGAGTTTGAGTCCCTAAAAGATGAGTACAAAGATTTTCTGAGCAGGTACTCCAGCAGTTAACATCCTAGGTGCTACAACCAGGCTGAATGGGTATGTTGCATCAGTGGCTGACTTACTGTAAGATGACTTCATCTTTAAGTACTTTTGGCACATAGACCACAGGGTAGATTTTCTGATTGTGCATTCCCAGCTGTTGGGAAATTGTATGCTTTTGCATCCATTAAAATTATGGATGGAAAATCATGGAATGCGCACACAATTTTCTGATATGCGCTCCTGGTAGGAAAGGCTCTGTGCTAGGACCTTGTATGTCTATGTGAAAGTAGCTAATGCTGAGCTTATTGACTGACATTGACTGTTAAGACTTAGCCTGAGTTTACCCTTTCAGATGCTGAGGTCCAGGATGGGTCTGTGACCTTCCAACACTCTGATGGCCGCAAAATATCAGAAGTCAGACTTACTTTACTGGACCACAATCCACTGTCTCGAGTCATGTTACCAGAGAGGAAGTTCTGCACAAAATGTCTGCTTCCAGTCTGCCTCTAGCCAGCAATTCTCAAGAATAAATGGGAGCAACAAGAGGTGACTGAGAGATAGAGAAAGTATACCAATATCTCAATAATGTGATATGTTAATATAATTCTCTTTTAATCAGTAAACAATATGTGCCTGCAAAATATAGCCAAGCAGATACTGTACCCATAATGACTGGATGAGATGCTCATACATCATATTTACATTTCTTCATAGATCAATGGATCTCTTGTGAATGGTCAGTCTCTCTTTGATTACCATTAATAAGTCACACGGCATCATAGTGTAGTGAAATGGTGTAATTTAATCGTATATCAAAGAATTGTACAGTTACAAAGTTGCTTGATTTTTTTCATATTATCTTTCCATGAATATTCTTGCATTGTGGATGTTGGGTTGCACAACAGGATTCAGAAGTTTGGCTTGCTGCTCAATGGAGAATAGTCTGTTAAAATGCTTACCATTGTAGCCTGAAAAAACCCAGAAAACACAAATTAGAGACAGTTCATATTTAAACAGTGATAATAATTCTTCAGTGGTACAATGCTGGACTCCTGCTTGGAAGGCCTTCAATTGAAGCTTATGCGTTAGACATTCAAGGTAAGCTACCTTCTGCAGGTAGAACAGCAGATAGAATGCCTCATTGTAATGGAGCATCCTATTCAATATAGCAATAAGTAGAGAGATCCATTTCACACTGCAAAGTATCCCTGCTGTTGGCCAATGGTTAAGTCCACTGGAAGATGACAAAGGCTTTGAATAGGGACTGTCATGGAGAAACATATTACAAAAAATCTAAACAGATTCAATTAATGACTTTCACTTTACCTCTAATGGCTGATACATAGGGAACAGTATACAAACAAAATATTTAACCCAGGGATTGTTCAGGGTGGACTGATTTAAACCCCTGTCCTTACCCATAAAGTATTGTATTTAGTGGCCTGGTAGAGTGCCTGCCTTGTGACAGATTAGTTCAGGGCCATCATCCCAGTTAAACTGGTTTGCCTCCTTTGGAAGCGAGATTTACCAGTTCTCACTTCGGCACGACTTGGAGTACAATCTGTTATAACAACAACTTGTATTTATATAGCTCCGATAACATAGTAACATGTCCCAAGGTGCTTTACAGTAGCGTTATCAGACAAAATTTGACACCGAGCCGCATAAGGAGATACTAAAACTTTAACGGTTTTCACAATTTGTAATGCTAAAAAGGAACTGGCAGGCATCATTTGCTCCATCATCAGAATCTCCTCTCCCATGGAACTTTGTTGAGCCGTTGTATGTGACACATGCGACTGAAGGTGAATTAAATGTTGATAATGCTTGTTGGTACAGGGAGTAGATGATGTGCCCTCTGGGCCAATGCAGAAAACAGCTGCATGTATCACAAAAACACTTCAGTGCAACAACATTAATGGTGTCAGGTTTCAGCAGGTTTAACCTTAATTTTGGAATTAATCTACTGGCTGTAATTAACAGGTTTAACCCTAAAATCAGAAGGCTTACTTAAGAAAAACTTAAGTTAAAACTTAATTGAGTTTGAACTAATATTTTACCCTGTACTAATAGCTCTGTGGAGTTTTCAGCTTCACAAAAACTGGCAAAGTTTTATACCGAGTTAAGTGAGAGGGGCAGGGAACAAGTGTGCTGCTTTGCTTGCTTGATGTTATAAGAGAACTTGAGCACAGAGCTTGGAGACAGAGCTGGGAGATCGCAAACGGAGTGAATCGCAAGCAGAGTGGAGGAATTTTGGGAGCGCAGGAATCGGTGGAGAGGAGGAAGGCGGTGAGACGTCTGACTGAAAAGGAGGAGTGGAGCCACAAAACCCAAGGGGCTGGATTTTCAATGACCCCTGGAGTCGGGTTTGCAGGCGTGTGGGGGGTTAAAGTTGGAGATTCGGGGGTCCCGACCCCATCCTGACTCCATTCCACCTCCACGCAATTTTGACAAAATCGGTCGCGGGGTTCCCGACTCCGTCCCGCCTCCAAGAGGCGGGAGAGGCCATTAAAGCCCTTAACAAGCCCTAAATTGACTCTGTAATGCCATTTTGAAACGTTTTAGCTAGTTTAACCCTTTTCCGACGTGAAGTACGCCTGATGTGAAACACGCCAGTGAAACCTGGCGGGAGCACAAGTGGATAGCTGACTATCAGCTGCAGGTCCACTATTACAACAGAGATGTGATGAAGGTAGTAGTATTGTGATGAAGGTAGTAGTAGTATTAGGTGTGAAAGTCGCCTCTGACGCTGCTGCATTGAATGTCTTCAGAGACTGCCTGGGAGGACTTGGTTGCAAAAAAAAATTCTCTCTCTCTCTCTGTCTCTCTCTGAGATGCTGCTCATTTTGCATCCAGGTCCACTCACAGCAAAGGCCAAGCAATCTCGGAGACCAGGCAAGCAGTCTCTGACCTGCAATGATGACATCATCGGAGGCGACTTTCAGACTGAAACCACTAATTGGGTCATGGGTTCCCAAATGCTGGAACTCAATTGCCCAATTAAGTGAAAATTGCATCATTCATCCACATTAATCTTGAGTCGGGGGGGCAACACGAAATGCGGTTAACACGACCCCAACCCGACCCCAAGACAAAATCCAGCCCAAGGTCTCTAAGTTAATAGACACGAGAGCAGACCTGCGGGAGAGAGAGGAGCAGCCGCAGATAAAGGTAGGCCCAAGAGCCCAGAGTGAGCGCGCGTGTCAGAGCGAGGTAAGTGACATCAGCCCAAGGGAAGGAGCTGATTGATGAGTAGTTGGTGATTGGTTTTTAAGTCTTAAGCTTATTTCTTAATAGTCTATTATGTAGAGGCATGGCAGGGCACCTCGGTCCTGTGGAATGCACATCTTGTGCCATGTGGGAACTCCAGGATGCTTCCCGTGTCCTGGACAACTACATGTGCAGGAAGTGTCATCAGCTGGAGGAGCTCAAGCTCCAGATTTTGGAGCTTAAGCAGCAGCTGGCATCACTCGTGGTGCATCCGTGAGGCTGAGAGCTACGTGGATAACACGTTTCAGGAGGTTGTCACCCCGCAGCATAAGAGTGTGCAGGCAGAGAGGGCAGGAGTCCTCTGATGATTCCTCTGGGGAGTACAGCCAGAGCCAAGTCCATGGCACCACGGGTGGCTCAGCTGTGCAGGGGGGAGGAGGAAGATCGGGAAAGCAATAGTGATAGGGGTTTCGATAGTTAGGGGTTTCGATAGTTAGGGGAACAGACAGGCATTTCTGCAGCCGCAGACGTGATTCCAGGATGGTAAGTTGCCTCCCTGGTGCCAGGGTTAAGGATGTCACTGAGCGGCTACAAAACATTCAGAGGGGGGAGGGTGAACAGTCAGAGGCCGTGGTCCATATCGGTATCAATGACATAGGTAGAAAGAGGGATGATGCCCTGCAGGCAGATTTTAGGGAGCTAGGAAAAAGATTAAAAAGCAGGACCTCAAAGGTAGTAATCTCCGGATTACTCCCGGTGCCACGAGCTAGCGAGTATAGAAATAGGAGGATAGAGCAGATGAATGCGTGGCTGGAGAGATGGTGCAGGAGGAAGGGCTTTAGATTCCTGGGAAATTGGGACCAGTTCTGGGGGAGGTGGGACCTGTACAGGCCGGACGGGTTGCACCTCAACAGAGCCGGAACCAATGTCCTCGCCGGGGGGGGGGGGGTTGCTGGTACTGTTGGGGAGGGTTTAAACTAATTTGACAGGGGGATGAGCGCCTGTAGCATTAGAAAGGAGCAACAAGATGCACAAAGGATTGGGAGAGACAGATAGCACTAGAGTAAGAAATAGTACGGTATTAGGTGGGGTCAGACTAAGAGAGAATACAAGAAGGTCTAAGAGAGGTTTACAGTGCATGTGTGTGAATGCACGAAGCATGGTAAATAAGGTTGGCAAGCTGCAGTCGCAAATAGACACATGGGAATATGATGTCGTGGCAATAACGGAGACCTGGCTCAAAAAAGGGCAGGATTGGGTACTAAATATTCCTGGATATAAGGTGTTCAGGAAAAAGAGGGAAGGAAAGAAAGGAGGTGGGGTGGCAGTATTGATCAAGGAGAATATTAGTGTGCTGGAGAGAGAGGATGCCCTGGAGGGGTCAAGGACAGAATCCATTTGTTTAGAGTTGAGAAACAATAGAGGTGCCATTACACTACTAGGTGGATTCTATAGGCCACCAACTAGTGGGAAGGATATGGAGGAGAAAATTTGCAGGGAAATTACAGAGAGGTGCAAGAACTATAGAGTAGTGATAATGGGGGACTTCAACTATCCTAATATAGACTGGGATAGTAATAAAAACATAAGAACATAAGAAATAGGAGCAGGAGTAGGCCAATTGGCCCCTCGAGCCTGCTCCGCCATTCAATAAGATCATGGCTGATCTGATCCTAACCGCCAATCTACTATCACAGAACCATCTCCTGAACCTAACAGAATTGGACACACGAAATAGGAGCAGGATCAGGCTACCCGGCCCCTGGGCCCGCTACGCTACCCACAGGGCCATGACCGATCCGAACCTAGACTCATGTCCAAATTCCTGCCCGCTCCCCGTAACCCTTAATTCCCTTTACTTCTAGGATACTGTAAAGGGCAGAGAGGGGGAAGAATTTCTGAAGTGTATTCAGGAGAACTTTCTTGATCAGTATATTTCTGGCCCAATGAGGAAGGAGGCATTGCTGGATCTGGTTCTGGGGAATGAGGTGGGTCAAGATGAGCTAGTGTCAGTAGGGGAACATTTAGGGAACAGTGATCATAGTATCATAAGGTTTAGACTAGCTATGGAAAAGGACAGAGAGCAACCTGGAGCAAAAATACTTAATTGGAGGAAAGTCAATTTCAGTGGGTTGAGAATGGATCTGGCACGGGTAAATTGGAATCAAAGATGGCAGGCAAAATTGTAATCGAACAATGGGCTGCCTTTAAACAGGAGATGGTTCGGGTACAGTCGAGGTACATTCCCACGAGGGGGAAAGCCAGAGCTCCCTGGATGACGAAAGAGATAGAGAGTAATATGAAGCAGAAAAAGGGGGTGTATGACAGATGTCAGGTTGAGAATACAAGTGAGAACTAGGCTGAATATAGAAAGTTCAGAGGGGAAGTGAAAAAGGAAATAAGAGGGGCAAAGAGAGAGTACGAGAACAGATTGGCAGCTAACATAAAAGGGAATCCAAAAGTCTTCGATAGGCATATAAATAGTAAACGGGTAGTAGGAGGAGGGGTGGGGCCAATTAATGACCAAAATGGAGACCTACGCATAGAGGCAGAGGGCATGGCTGAGGTACTAAATGAGTACTTTGCATCTGTCTTCACCATGGAAGAAGATGCTGCCAAAGTCATAGTGAAAGAGGAGGTAGTTGAGATACTGGATGGGATAAAAATTGATAAGGAGGAGGTACTAGAAAGGCTGGCTGTACTTAAAATAGATAAGTCACCAGGACCGGATGGGATGCATCCTAGGATGCTGAGGGAAGTAAAGGTGGAAATTGCGGAGGTACTGGCCATAATACGGGACAAAATTAACAGTCACTTGGACAAGTATGGATAAATTAAGGAAAGCCAGCACGGATTTATTAAAGGCAAATCGTGTTTAACTAACTTGATTGAGTTTTTTGATGAGGTAACAGAGGTTTGATGAGGGCAATGTGGTGTACATGGACTTCCAAAAGGCGTTTGATATGCTACATAATAGGCCTGCCAGCAAAGTTGAAGGAAGCCCATGGAATAAAAGGGACAGTGGCAGCATGGATACGAAATTGGCTAAGTGACAGGAAACAGAGAGCAATAGATTTTTTTCGGATTGGAGGAAGGTATACAGTAGTGTTCCCAAGTGGTCGATACTAGGACCACTGCTTTTCTTGGTATATATTAATGACTTAGACTTGGGTGTACAGGGCACAATTTCAACATTTGCAGATGACACAAAGCTTGGAAGTATAATGAACAGTGAGGTGGATAGTGATAGACTTCAAGAAGACATAGACAGACTGGTGGAATGGGCGGACACGTGGCAGATGCAATTTTATGCAGAAAAGTGCGAAGTGATTCATTTTGGTAGGAAGAACAAGGAGAGGCAATATAAACTAAAGGGTACAATTCAAAGGGGGTGCATGAACAGAGAGACCTGGGGATATATGTGCACAAATCGTTGAAGGTGGCAGGGCAGGTTGAGAAAGCGGTTAAAAAAACATATGGGATCCTGGGCTTCATAAATAGAGGCATAGAGTACAAAAGCAAGGAAGTTATGATGAACCGTTATAAAACACTGGTTCGGCCTCAACTGGAGTATTGTGTCCAATTCTGGGCACCGCACTTTAGGAAGGATGTGAAGGCCTTAGAGAGGGTGCAGAAAAGATTTACAAGAATGATTCCAGGAATGAGGGACTTCAGTTATGTTGATAGACTGGAGAAGACTGGAGAAGCTGGGGTTGTTCTCCTTAGAGCAGAGAAGATTTGATAGAGGTATTCAAAATCATGAGGGGTCTAGATAGAGTAGATAGAGAGAAACTGTTCCCATTGGCGGAAGGGTCGAGAACCAAAGGACACAGATTTAAGGTGATTGGCAGAAGAACCAAAGGCGACATGAGGAAAAATGCTTTTACGCAGCGAGTGGTTAGGATCTGGAATTCACTGCCTGAAAGCGTGGTGAAGGCAGATATAATTGTAGCTTTCAAAAGAGAATTGGATAAGTGCTTGAAGGAAAAAATGTTCAGGTCTACGGGGAAAGGGCGGGGGAGTGGGACAATCTGAAGTGCTCTTGCAGAGAGCCGGCATGGACTAGACGGGCCGAATGGCCTCCTTCTGTACCGTAACCATTTTATGATTCTATGATAATAGTGCAATAGAACATTTGCATTTCAATTGAAGTATTAATGTGAGTACACTAAATTATACTTGCTGCTGCTGAATCAAAAAGTGTCTGAGCACTGTGGTGCTAAAAATGGTATGCCCTTAAAAGATTGCCAAATTAAAATTCTGTTGTGACTTCTGCAATCATAATTCTCTTAAGCTCCCTTTCTACAGAAAATCCTAATTTGACGCTTGTACCTGCTTTAGTGCTATGAGCCCCTAGTGCTGAATTATACAGCCAGCTCCGTACTGGCCTGTACTCGTGACCTTTGTGCATGTGTACTTATCGCACAAACTAACGTCTGCTCACTAGTGTTGGAATGCTGCTGAAATGTTTAATGTTATTAAAGAGCCAACTGTCCTGTTGTGTGATTTCTTGATTTTAGAAATGTAAAGGAGGTCCAACAAATAAGTTGGGATATTTTCAAATTTAAAAACAAAGTTTAAAAAGATAGTATTATATGGTTGCAACTGGTGTGAAGCCCATGAAGTGCAAGACTAATTCTTAAAGGTGATTTCAAACCTCTTGCCAAATTTTGAATCACTCTCAGATTGACGACTTCAAAGCAGTTAAGGTACACATTGTGGAAACCATACTGAGGTAATCCAGAAACTGCAATATAAATGGCCCATTAAAAAAACCTTGGATTCTAACTCAAATAGAACACGTTGTGCAATTTAAGAATTATGACTAATATATCAGTTAGTAACAGATGATATCAACACATAGGCAGGTAGACTGTAGCAATAAGTCCTTAACGGTCTCATAAAAAAAAAAATCACAAACAACACTGTTTTAGCTAATTACATCAGATTCTGGCTCTGAAATTTAATGATGTGCAATATATCCAGCGGCATGAAGTAAATAATTAATTTTATTGTATGTTTTTATGTGGGCTATAAATATTTCAACAAGGTTTATTGTTTGCTCTGCGCCCTTTTATTCTTATTACAGCTGCAGCTTTCACAAACTGTTGTTACATCCAATATTCTCAGTGTTCTTACCATGATTGTCCATTTCCTATTTTCAGCTTCTTGGAAGGCCAGTGATCTTGGGGAGTAAAATACTTCATCATCAACTTCTTCCGGCTTTCGTGGCAAACAATGCAGGAATATCCAGTTAGGTGCAGCTGACTTTCCAGTCTATGAAACAGATAAAAGGCATCAGCAGTTATTGAATACACCCATACAATTTTACGGCAGAGTCCAGTGTTGATTTTTACCGACAAAAACATACTTAATTGCGGTCCAAACCACTTAAACCGTCAAAACTTACCACGGGCAGCCACCAATATCAGGCAAATGCCACTAACCGAACTCCACTGAAGTCAATTGCAAAGGCACTGCTTCTAACATATTAAGCTAGTTTGGGCAGCAGCGGATCAGAACTGTCGCATTACATAGTATACCAAATAACATACCACAAATCCCATAAAAGGTTTTGGATGACATCCTACTGCTTATGACACCACTTGAGCACTTTGTTAGATTAAAGCCTTGCCGTCCCCAGACACTGCCTTGGAGGAGAGCGGTCACCAGACCATTCTTGAAAGAGATGTTGCAGGATATACTTTTTAACCCTCTTGCAAGGCACCAATTTTCTTATGTAGCCTCCCTGCTTCCCAAAATATACACTGCACTCAGTGCCTCCCTCCAGCCACCAGAGTGTTGTCGTTGTAATAACCAGTAACAGTTTTACCGTCCACTGCTTATAGCGGGCAAATTACATTAACCCCACTGTGCCCACTATAAGTGGTGGGGACTGTACTTAAGTATTGATATCCACAATGCTCTGATCCTCAAGCACTTAAATACCCGATTTAAAAAAATACTAAGTACACTTGCCACCTATTTTCTTCCCATCTCTTCTGAAGTTGATGACTCATAATGGGGTATGGTTCCACAGGCACTACTAGTCTTCCACTACCAAATGGTCATTTTACATGTGTAAAATTAGACAGGTAGCATGAGTATCATTTGGTCATGGGCACCTCACAAACCCTTTTTCCTGATTTTAATTTTGCAGCATGTTTGGAACCCCAGAGCAATATTCATCCTCACCTCTTTGTAAGTTGCCATGTGAAAGCCATGAGTATGCAAGATTAATGAAGGAAAATGGAGGTCCTCAATGCGAAACCAACTAATACATGGAGTAAAATGCAGCCAGGAGTAAAATGCAGCCAAGAGTACATACTAACATTAAAATACAAAAGCACTTACCTTCTCCCTTTAAGAGGCCTGCATAAGCAGGCAAATTCCCAAATATTCTAGTGCACCCAGTGTTTACTGAATGAGGCTTGAGCTGTGGGCAGAGCCTTGCCCAACTTGTAAGATTTGACACGAGACCCCTGCCCCCCCAATTGCTAATGCTTGGTATGCTTGAAATTGTCCAAATTACTGGTCATAAAATCAGGCACATTAGGAACTGGGCATGCAAGGTTCAGCAGCTGATTTTCCAAACCGCATTGTTCAAGGTCCTGGCAGCAACATGGACATCTCAAAATATACCCTTAATTATATTGCAAACAAGCACTCATACATAAATAGAATCAAATGCTCATTAGCATTGTCAAGACTGTAGTCATTTTATCTTCAAAATGTAATTTTTTTTTAGTCTTGTGTAAAAAAAAAAGCTTAAACAGCCATGCAACCTTACCTAAAATACATTTAGAACATTCTGAATTTGGTGTTTCTGTTTGCAAAAAGGGCTATGTGCAGCCTTCAAGGGGAAAAAGTCATAGGTGATTGCCCACCACACCTTTGTGACTTTGGATACTGGCTTCTGTCCTACAAGGGAGAGGGGTCACCTTCCAATCCTTTAACCTCCTTTTGTTGGGGTCTGGCTTATTGCTGCTTCCCATTTTACAAGCATGTGTATGCCTTTTTCAATTGCAAAGTTGTGCTGCATTTATACTCATTTTGCCAGCTTGATCCAGGGCATTCTGCAAGGCACGATCAGAGCAAGCCAAAAATTAAAAATGTTTCTTCAACAGGTCAAAGGCCTGCTCTATTATATTTCTGCCTCATAAATGTGCATTGCTGTAAACCCTTTCCTGTGAACTCTGTGAGTTCTGCAGAGGTGTCATGAGCTATGTTTGGAGCAGGTATCCCATGTCGCCTAGGAAACCAACCTTGCATTCTGTTTTCCCCTCAACAATTAGGCATCTTTTGAATCTATCAATATGTTTATAAGGTGAGCTCTCCCTGGAATATTGGTATTCACTTGCATAATTCTTTGCCAACGGTCACGTTCAGGAGCAGTAACCCTTTCTGTTGATTAATGGCATGATATTGCCCAAAGTATATAAATATAATGCTAGTAGAAAGTAGATGGTGCATTTTACCATGGAAACAACACACAAATTTAAAAAAAATGCGTTCTGCCTCTCCAGCAAGTGCTGCATGTCAATGTTGAATGGTATTTATGCTGAAATGATTTTACTTCTGTGTTGCAGTGGTGAGTTGCATATTGGCTGAGCCTACTGATGTCTCCTGCTGCTACCTAGTGGTGCAAAAGTTTAATGCAGTGGGCATTTCCACTTGCATATGCTGTGTGGATGCTGCTCCTTGACACTGTCTGGTTTTAGCTGACACAAGTAATAGATTGTGTCCCTGGAGGTGCACCTTTGCCAAGAGATGTAAAAGATTCGGAAATTGAATTGATCCATCAGTTATACGCACCCTAATGGTTGGATAAAAATTATTGGAGGGGCCTGGGTGCAAGTTGAATTTGGGTGTATAATCCAGGGCAAGGAAGAAAGCACAAAAATAAATGGTGGGAAAAAGAAAAGAAAACTGAAAAGAGCTACAAAATTCTGTATTTTTTGTGCTAACAGCTGCATGCAAAGAGGTTGGTGCAAAAAGAAATATAAGCAAATGATACATCCAATGTAGGTTTGTGACAGTGAAGCAATGTAGATGTATCCTGGCTTTAATCCAGCTATTTCCCCCATACCCCTGTCACTGACATAAAACTGCAAAGGAGCATACTTTTTAAAGGTGGACAGTGTTATGCAGTCTGAGAGCTATTGATGTAGCATATCAGCTCAGCGTGCCCACCATGATACAAAAGATAAAAATCCTGACGCTCGGGCTGCAAAATGATTTTATTTTCATCTTTTGTAAGCACACCTTAATAGGCAGCTCAATCATGCAACAAGTCCATCCATGACCAAAACCAATCTATATCCCTATATGTCTATGGTTCCCCCCAGTCCTCGTCTCTTTCTCTCCCTCTGTCGCTATCTGTGGGTCTCTATCACTGTGTGTCTAAACCTCACCCGCTCTGCCATTTTCTTTTCAGGTTCCTTTGTGTCTGTCCTTCTCTTTCCCTATGAGGCTGTGCTTCCCGCTCTCCCCATATGTCTGAGCATTTCTCTCCTAACAGTGTCTGAACTTGTGTCTCTCTTTCCCTTGGTCTGAACTTCTCTCTCATCCTGTGTATCTCAACAACTATTTCTCTTTCCCTCTTTGTCTGTGTCTGACCTTCTCTCTTTTCCTCTTTCTCTGTCTGAACATTTTTCTCTCGCTGTGTATCTGGACTCTGGCCGGAATTTTCTTTACCTGGGCGGGTTGGGTGCGGTCGGTCGGCGTGGTGGGTCAGGACCCCGTTCCTCATTTCATGCCACTCCTCAGAACGACTTTCCCTTAATGAGGCCTATTAAAGCAGGCCTGCGCGTTACCTGGCCCTATTAAATGGTGCGGGTCTGATGACATAATCAATGACTCATTTCCAGCTGGGATATTTAAAGGAGCCATGGCCACATTTCATTTGAAGGTTCATCGAAGAGTGTGCAGGCACTATATTTTATCATTTGGGTCTTGCTAAGCCTTGAACACATGACTGCACAGAGGCAGAGGGCTGCACCCAGGTTCTCAGATGACTCACTGCATATGCTTGTGGAGGGAGTCAGAGCACGCAGGGAGGTCCTCTTCCCTTCTGATGGGTGCAAGAGACCTCCCCAGCAGACCAACAGAGCCTGGCTGGACTTGGCAGAGGAGGTGAACAGCAGGAATGTTGTGAGGAGGACCTGGGTGCAGTGCTGGAAGTGCTTCAATGATCTCATTAGATCAGGAAAGGTGAGTGAAAAGCCACACTCAACTTCATCCTGCTGTGCCTCTCATCACATCCCCATCACTCGGCCTTCCCAAGCCTACTCCTGCACATCATTACTCACCAACATACCTTGCTCAACCACCCATCCCTCTCTCTCTATCTACATTATCACATCCCCATCTGACTAACCACCCTTCACACTCACCCTCATCCTAATGCAATCATACCAAGTAACACCACACAAGGAGGCCATTTGGCATGGCCACCACAGACCCCCTCTACAGATGTAACCCATCCATTCCTCACAATCGTTCCATCACTCTCACTCAAACTTCTCTTCTTTCCCTCCTTGCAAGAGAAGAGAGCCCACAATACGAGGGAGAGGGAGAGAACCGGAGGTGGCTCTCCATCATTGGCCACGCTATCTCCAGCAGAGGACGTCGCCCTGGACATCTCAGGAGTTGCAAAGCAGCTGGAGGTGGGAGATGGAGAGAGGGGGACATCTCAGCAACCTGGTGACAGAATTACCTCTCATACAGCCATATGGCATACAGCAGTCACTCATATGGGGACTGATGTCAGCAGCCACTGAATGGTCATGTGCATAATGGTATTGTAATGCTCTCCAGCTCCTTGCTAGTTGGGAAGTGCGGGTGGTCCATGAGAGGGATGACGGTGAGCGGGGACATGGAAGTGAGGGCTCCTCTCAAAGTGCTCCCACTTCTCCCCCATTGCCTCCCTCTCAGTCAGAACCCCAGATGCCTCCTGGGATCGCGATGGCCGAGTCTGCCCCTGCACAGTCACAGCAGGAGCTGACTTTGACGGGGCCATCAGAGGCTCCAAAACCCAGAGGACAGTCACCAAAAGTGTCTGTGCAGTCACAGCAGGGAAGTGAGCAGGCTGCCTCTATCTCTGCTGAAGTCACAGGGGTTGCACCTCGTAGAAGCACGTGTAAGAGAAAATTACACACAAGTAGATGCACAAGGGTAAGCACATGGGTGTTTAAATAAATGTTTCTGTTAAGGATCAGTTAGTTTTCTATGTGACATAAGAGTATTATTTTCACCACCGGTCATGGCCAATTTTGTCTGCAACTTTGGAAGTGCCCTAATGAGTTAGAGTGAATGGTGAGACATAATATTACCTTCAGCAATGGTGGTCAGTGTGAAAGGAATGGCTTGGTCATTGTAGGGATTATTTATGGTGTTGTTGTGGGGGGATGGGGGAACCTGGCACAGCATATGGCAACCATATGGGTGTAACGTATGAAGTTAAGTAAATCTGGCCATGATGAGGCCATCCCTGGCCTTCCGGGCAGCAATGTGCTCGGGTGCTGCTGGCATCTGAATCTCAGGTTCCTCCTGCTCCTCTTCCTCATCTTCCAGCTGATGTTCCTCCTCCTCCGAAGAGGCTGTGTGCTCTGCGCCTTGTTCCTCATGCGGCGCTAATCCTCGCTGCTGCGCTATGTTGTGTAGGGCGCAGCAGACCACGACAATTCTGGAGACCCTGGCTGGTGCTACTGAAGGGCTCCTCCAGATCTGTCCAGGCATCTGACGTGCATTTTGAGCAACCCTATTGTCTGCTCTATGACACTTCTGGTGGAGATGTGGCTTTGATTATAATGTTCCTCAGCCTCATTTCATGGCCTCCTCAAAGGTGTCATGAGCCATGTTTTCAGTGAATAGACCCTGTCTCCAAGCAGCCATCCGGTAAGTCTGTTTGGAGGTGCGAAGAGCTGAGCGATGGTGGACTGGCGCAGGATGAAAGAGTCATGGCAGCTGCCAGGGAACTTGGCGCACACATGCATGATGATCTTCCTATGGTTGCAGACCAGCTGCACATTGAGGGAGTGGAAGCCCTTGCGGTTGACAAAGACTGTTGGGTTATGATGGGGTGTCCTGATGGCCACATGTGTGCAGTTGATGACGCCCTGCACCCGTGGGAAGCCAGCCAGAGCTGCAAAGCCGAGCGCACGCTCAGTAACACTGGCTTCATCAGTGGCAAAGTTGATATAATTGGCGGACTTGTCAAAGAGGGCATCGGTGACCTGTGTGATGCATCTGTGGGTGGCCGACTGCGAGATGCTGCAAATGTCTGCTGCAGATGCCTGGAAGGAGCCTGAGGCGAAGAAGTTGAGGGCAATGGTGACTTTGACAGCTACTGGTAAGGGGTGTCCACCCGTTCCTCTGGGCTACAGGTCTTGCTCCAGCAATTTGCAAATGTCTGCGATGACCTGGCGCGATAGCCTGAGCCTCCTTTGGCACTGGTGGTCAGTCATGTTGAGGAAGCTAATCCTCTGCCTTTATCACCTTCGGCGCGGTCCAGCCCTGCGCTGATGCCCTGTGCAGCATCAGGTGGTTGAGGAGAAGGTTGGCGGTCTTGTTGATGCTGCTGGTGTGCCTGGTTCTGCTGGTGTTGCGGCTGATCATGGTCAGATTCTGAGGACCCAGGTGAGAGAGTATAAACCGTATCCATTCTGATGTAATAGATGGCAGGTGAAGTTGAGATGACAGAAGCAATCTGTCAATGGTGAGAGAGGTTGTTCCAATGAGGTGACACTGGATAGAGAGTTTGCTCCAAACACTTGCAGCCTGCATAAAGCTCAATCTGTCTTCCAAATACAGTAAGCAACAGCTTCTGAGCTTGGAAAGTGAAGTGATGAGATGATTCCATGGTCATTCAACTCCCGCCCAGCTTACCAGATGTGATCCCCAAGCAGCGTGGACCACGTGGGCGACCTGGTAAACTCTGAAGGTGAGCTCAAAATAGTTGTTAATCCTCTGTTAACAAGGTCATAATGGCCTGAATTGCCTCCCCTGCTGCTGCATGTTGGGTCTGCTCAGTGCTGACAGACCCGACATTTGGGAAAGGCGCGTGGCGGTGGGTTGACAGCGGGATCCCGACCTGCTGTCAAAAAAAAACACTTTGCCACCTAACCCGCCACCGATTGTGCCTGCTGACCTCCTGTAAAATTCCCCCCAAAGTGAGGGAAAGCCAGGTGAGATTTAGAGAGAGAGAGATAAGAGACAGGAAGCAAAAATAATTTTAAAATTATTTTAGTTTTCATTTTTTTTAGATCTCCAACAATAATTAAATTCTGAAGGAATGAGACTCCACACTTGTAAAATAAAATTTTCAGTGCCAGAGAAGTTTGGCAGTAATTAAGACTTATCACGCCGTTTAAAGTTCACTTCCACCTGAATGCATCAGCCCTAACTTATTCTGCCACATTCAGTGAGTACCGCAACATCACGTCCTTACATGGATTTCAATGCCGAGTCTATCGGAGAGGTACTGGTAAAGCACAGCTTGTGGAGGAGCAGGGCAAATTGGACAGCAACTTCTGGATTTCTACGTTTAACTGCACGTGTGTGGACTCCGGATGTTGTTGTCCGATTTACTCCATAATAACAGCAAACGCCGTTAGCCTCACTGTTATTCTTAACACAAAATCAGGGCTCATGGATTTAATCAGCAAATAGCAGCACAGAGAACAACCCCTGAACCTCACGGACTGTTGAATTCAACAAGTATGAAGCAGCCAGTATTGTGGGACAGTAAAGTAAATTTGCTTTTTAAATTTGCAAATTCACTAAAAAAAAAAATTAATTTGCGACAGGATGCCATCCTGATAACTTGATAAAATGAAAGGGTTAAGATAGAATTACCTTCTAAAGCATGCTAAGCAACACCGGAAGATCTGTACATGAATGGATAAGCAATACCAATCATTAATTCAATCAAATCGCCTGTTAAATTTGCCTTTAAAAAGTTTACTTTAATATAAGACCATTTAACAAAACTGAACAAAACAAACACTATTGTATGGCAAAATGTGTTGCGGTTGACAGTACTACTTGGAAATACTGTGAAAACTCTGTCTGTTACAGCACTGGAGAAATGCAATACTGGATAACACCAACTTGGAGTGACTAATGTTCAAGACCTTGGTGAAATCAGATAAATTCTAGTTGATTTAGGAATTGGAAAACCATTTAGCACAGAGGTAAAGAGCTGGGATGCATGCGCTGAGGTAAGGTGTTGGGAGCAGTGGTAACCTGAGGCAGAAAAGCAGCATCAAAGGAATAATTACAATTACTGGACATTAAGCGGAAAAATTGAGTCGCACCTCCTTTGGGGCGCTAACTTCGCCGGGGCGCTAAAATTAGCGACCCCGCGGCTGAAATTCATCAGTAGCGCCCCAAGAGGGAAGCGGGGCGCTACTGGAAGCGCCCCGCCTCCCTCTTGGGGCGCTGCAAGGGAATATTGCGGCGCTACGTGCCACGGTACTGCAGGCCTTCCTCCCCTTCTTAAAGCGGAGGGGCCTAACGCAGCGCGACCCGGGGCCCAGCTGGGCCACCAGGGATCGGAGTGCCAGCAAAAGAGCCCGGCACTCAAGAGAAGTGCCGGGGTCACGGAGCACAGCCGGCATGCCGCGCGGGGCGGGGTGGGGGGGGGGGCGAGTCAGGAGGCCGGGGACGGCAACGGGGGCAGGTGCTGGCAGGCGGCCAGCAACAAAAATGGCCGCCTGGCACCTCGCCTTTAATTAGCGCCGCCCCAGCCGCAGGTAGGCCCCCCTGACCCCGTTGGACATAGCGTCCGGCGGTAAGTCAGGGGGCGATACCGAAGATCACGGCCGGGGCGTGAGCGGGGCGCTAATGGTTACCGCCGCCGCTAACCTCCCATTGAATTTCGCAGGAGGCGTTGGCGGCGCCGCGTCCAGGCGCTAGTTGCTTTGCAGTGATCTGATGAAGAGAGAATGGCTATCTATGCTTTGTTCCCTTTATATTTTTCAGATTTCACACGTCCTACCTTCATGGTGATTTGATAACCATGGAATGCTTTCAGCCTCTCTGCCTTCTCCTCTTCTTGTCCCATGCTGATCCATGTGTCTGTTACCAGAACATTGGCTCCCCTTGCTGCTTCCAGAGGATCATTGGTGAAAAACAATTCGGTTCCACACTAATTTCAATAATAATTTAAAAAGGAAAAGCTCTTAGGAACATGCGATTTCATCGACAAAATGGAAAGGTCACCAACACCTGAAATCCTCACAAGAGAAAATATAACAAAATAAATTACCTCTTCAGACAATGACTTAGCAAACTTGGTGACATTGGCATCAGGTTCAAAACCCTATAAAGAAAAAATAACTTTATAGATCTTTTCTGTTGGTGCTGCAGGCTGGTGATAGTACAAGTTTTCACAAGGTATGAAATAGATCTCTGCGTAGAATTACTCAAACACTCACAATCCACTAGGCAGATGTGCTGACAGTAGACTTTGGTTAATGGGGTTGTAGAAGACTGGTAGCTCAGACTATATAATCCAAACCAGTAGGTTGAGAGTTTGTCTCATGGTTGCTGGACACTCAAATTTGTCTGCCTCAGTAAACGTTGTCAATTCCTAGTGCAGGGGGTGAACAGAGTGTTACATGGTAGCACTCGAATAGACTGTGGATAGGCAGGGTGTGGTGTTAGTGAAGTAGAACTGATCACTCTGGCTTTTTGTTAGTGTTCCACGCACTTCCATGAGGGCAACTAAAACAGGTACATTGGTACATAATGACAACATTGACCCATATAAATAGAGCTTACTCCATTGCCTGGAAGGTGAGTTTTAATCTATTTTTCTACGGTCAGGAGTAGGATTGCTTCTCCAGGCTCCACAAACACCTGGGCCACTGCCGCACCGGATTCCCCCCTCCCCCACCCCCAATACATTTTTCAGGCCTGTACTATTGCAGCAGTCGGACTCAGCAGGTTGCCCTGGGGCATTGGATTTCTGCCCACAGACCCGCTGGCCTTAAGCTAATGAGGTCCGGCCCTCCAAATGGTCCAGGCCTTTGTCTGGACTATCGAGCAGGCCTATTCTACCAGTCGGTAACCCGAGCACCACTCGAGAGGAACATTTACCCTAATGCGTCTGGCTATATTTGAACTGCAGGATAACTTTGAAGACTGACTTGCACTGAATGGAAGTGCAAATAAAACCATCCTGTCAAGGAAAATCCCCATGACAGAACATGCAAAATCTGAAGCACATTGCTGGTGTGCATCAGAGCACTTTAACTGAACATAATAAGTTGGTTTATTACAAATTTTGCTTATGTAAAACCACAGCTTCTTCAGCTGAGTCAAGATAAGGGCGATGCCTTATCTATGAAGTTAGAAATGGCTGTTCTAGGTCAAGTCTAATTTTTTTTAAATTTGCTACTGTGAGGCCAACAGCTGATCATGTTGCCAAATAATGAAGAAATCAAAGAAATGGCGATTGCAGTGAGGTCGCAAAGGACATATTGCATCATATTTTCCTTTCTTTGATAAGGTTAGCAAACAGTAGCAGAAAGTGCTAACAGACTATTTATTTTCATATTCTCAGGAAACTCATGTTTCAAAACCATGCATTACCACCATTTTGTTAGCTAGTCAAAAATAGCTATGAAAGGTTTGGGTGTGATTATTGTCCAGTCAATGTGACACTTTGGTCAGTAAGCTTAATAACATGTGTGTACACGCTTGCATGTATCTGTGTGTGCACTTATTGGAGTTGGTTGTATTTTTGGTGAAATTTGGGGTGATGTTTGGAGTGAGTTTACTCTCTCGGTCCTTCCCTGTAGCAGCCACTTTTTCCAAGAGGTCATATGTTCCCCTAATGTACATGCAGGAGTTAATACAGCAACATACAATCCCAAGAATGTACAAATGGTCACCTTTTAGCCAGTGTATATTTATAATAATGTATTAACAAATGGTCATCAGTCTTGTGAAAGTACCTCTTATAACAGAGAGCTTACCTTAGGTATAGCAGCACGAAGATGCATCCCAAGTTTAGGAGCGCTCATCATGAACGAGTGTAAAATGTTGTTTCCATCTCCTATCCAAGATATAGTCAGACCATTCAGTGAGCCAAAATGTTCCTACAAAGCACACGTACAAGATACATGTTAAAAGAAACAGAAAAATCTGTATTTTCTGAAAAGCCTTTTAGACTTGAAGCTTTTCCCACAGAAATAAGGCTAAATTGTCCTCAGTGGTGAGGTTCCCACAGGAAATACATTGGGACTGCACTTTGACCTGCTGGGGTAAACGCACTCTATCCCTGTCACATTTTCCTGGACCAGCTTAACTTTAATATTGATGGCTGTCTTTCAGCACTATTTGAACCCTCTATTGGGAGCTTGCCTCATAGGATTGTGTGTGTGCGGGGGTGGGGGGGGGGGGGGGGGGTGGGGGGAGGGGAGGGGGAGGAGGAAGTGAATCTCCTGCTACTGCAGCACTTAAATGGCTGCAGCAGCTGAAAGGGGCAGGGCAGCGACTTTTTAGGAGCAAGGAATAAAAATAGAAGATACGGAGAACATTCAGCAGGTAAGGCGGCATCTGTGGAGAGAGAAACATGGAGGTTAACATTTCAGGTCGCTGACCTTTCATCAGAACTAAGAGCAAAGATTGAGTACAGAGCAAAGGAAGTAGATTTGAGGGTGCTACTTAAATGAAGCTGCAGTCCTATCATTTTGACATGCATATGATTTCCTCACATTTGTGCATGAACTACTCCAATTAATCTACCCATCTTTATAAATAGATGTCTAGGGTCACTAGGGACTGATCTATAAACACACAAGTTAATTTAAAGAGCCCAGTAAAAAGATTCAGTGAATGATTTTCAGGCCATTTATCCATAATTTTTGTTCTGTCAGCACTTAGGTTTTCAGAAGCCTTTTTGGCAGTTGTTGTGTCCATGCCTTTTTTCCCTAACAGCTCTCAATAGCGCTACAATAGGTTTCCCGATGGGATTCCTTCTATATTTGTGCTATTTCTGCTCCCAAACCAGAATCTAAAGCGATGCACACAGAACTCCATTTGTCAGAAGAGCAGTGCTTGCTGAGGCTGTGATTTACACGGGCCATCGAGAGAGATTCACATTGTATGCTACAGCCAAACTCCTCTGCAAGCATAACACAGTCAGTGGAAGACTACCAACGTCTTAAACTTTTATGCTTCGGGATCATTTCAGGTTTCCACTGGGGCATCAGCAACCTAAACCAATCAACTGTCTGTAGATGTGTAAAGCAAGTGACCAATGCTTTGCTTGCTCGAGCAAGCAGTTTCTTTTCCTTCCCTATGGACAAGCGGCAGCAGCACAAGAGGGCTTTGTAATTTTATAGAGTGGGAAGATTCCTGAAAGTCCAGGGGGTTATAGGCTGTACTCATGTTCCATTACATATTGCCACTACCTAGATGAATAAAAAACAATTGCTCTTCCCATGTTCAGTAACTGATTATGAAAGTCAATGCTTACTTTCCAGGCAGCTGTCACAATGCATTTATTTTTGAAAAAGTCCACTGTCCCATCAATATTTGATCCACAAGGGCAAGTCGGGATGCTTTCTGGGCAATCAGAGACATGGTTCATGACACCAATGTGGTATAGGAATAGGAGTAGGCCATTTAGCCCCTCGAGCCTGTTCCACCATTTAATGAGATCATGGCTGATCTGCGACCTAACTCCATATACCCGCCTTTGGCCCATATCCCTTAACACCTTTGGTTAACAGAAATCTATCAATCTCAGATTTAAAATGAACAATTGACCCTGCATCAACTGCCATTTGCAGAAGAGAGTTCCAAACTTCTACCACCCTTTGTGTGTGGAAGTGTTTCCTACCTTCACTCTGAAACCCCGGCTCTAATTTTTAGGCTATGTCCCCTAGTCCTAGATTCCCCAACCAGCGGAAATAGTTTCTTTCTATCTACCCTATAAGTTTCCCTTAATATCTTGAAAACTTCGATCAACTCACCCCTCAATCTTCTAAATTCCAGGGAATACACAACCCTAATTTGTGTAATCTGACCTCATAATTTAACCCTTGGAGTCCAGGTATCATTTTCGGAAATCTACGCTGCACTCCCTCCAAGGCCAATATATTCTCACTAAGGTGTGGTGCCCAGAACTGAACATAGTACTCCAGGTTTGGTCTAACCAGGGCTTTGTATCCTGGGACACCAGCTGAGCACTGGCATAATAAGGTGCTTGAATCCACCAGAGTAATTGTTGAGCACTTCATTGGCATGTTGAAGCAGCACTTCAGTGCCTGGATAGTTTGGGGGCATTTGAAATACAGCCTAGGTAAGGTTTTGAGGATTGTGCAGTGTAATGTATGCTGTACAACTTCACCCTGCGAAGAGGCATCATCATGGAGAATGAAGACATCCAAGCACAAGGGGCCCATGATAAGGACAAGGAAGACCCTGTAGAGCACCACCTGATGCCAGCTCTGAGATCATTCAGCAAGCCTAATACAGGACACCTAAACACTGCATTAACAGTCTTGTCTACATCTTCCCCCGCATTCCAAAAATGTGCCTTCACCTACAATGCCTTAAATTTTGCAGGCACCTCCCAAACATCACCTGATGAAACATGTTCACAAATCTTTGCAACATTCTTTGTACACACTTCACTGCAGCTAGATTTTTAACGTCAAACCATGTTGTGTGTGCAAGTGACTAGTGCTTGCTTCCATAATGCATCCTTTTGGCAATTGTGTGATGCATGTACTCTTAACTCTAGCCTTGTGCTACAGCTGGTCCTACCTGAGTGGCAGGGTTATATGAAATGACTGGTTGCTGCGCGTGCATGGGAGCCCTCTGGGATTGAAACAGGACTCGCCTCCTGCCAGTTGAGTCCAGGGATGCACCTGCTGCAGGAATTCATTACTGATCCTCTATACTTTCTAGCACCAGTCTAGGCATTGGAGAGAGGCATTGGAGAGAAGCATAGACTGTCCTTAGAGCCTTGGCTTGGGGAGAATGGGGCGTTCCTCTGCAGAAGTATCTGGAATTGTCACAAGCTCCGTAATAGATTGCTGTGTTGGAAACCCATTATATACATGTAGTTAGTGGTTTCCACTACCCAAGCCATCATCTGCAGCATTCTGCTTAGCATAGTCCCCAATGCTTACACAAAGGTTGATGCACAGAAAGCATCTTTTAAAAACAGGTTCTATGGAGGTCCAGATCCACAGGCCCAGCAGTTGAAGTGGGATACAAGCCGCCTCTGTGGAAAGCATGTTCTTACTCCTCCTATGCTGTCACCGGTGCAGCAGCACAGAGTGAACAACTGCGAGTTTGGTAAGTGTGGGAGTTCGGTGAAGTGGGGGAAGGAGGTGCTTGCTTTAGTTAACTTCTCCCGCAGAGCAGCGGCGGCGGACCTGAGCGGGAGCAGACCGAGGCCCGAGAGCGGGGATAAAAGCAGCAACAGATCTGCATCAACAAAAGAAAATGGCAGTGTGGCGTTACAGGTAAGGCAGGTAAGTGATTGGTAGTGACTGTGGGCTAAGTGTTAAGTTAACATATAACTAAATTTTAAAAACTAAACTTAATTTAATAAACTAAATGAGGTAAATAATTTGATTAATATTAAACTAATTAATTAAACAAATAAAATAATGGGAGAACAGGAGATGTGTTGCTGCTGCAATATGTGGGAGCTTGTGGACATTTTTGTCCAGGGCGACTACATCTGCGGTAAGTGTCTGCGGCTCGAGGAACTTCGGCTCCGAGTTGAGGAGCTGGAGTCCGAGCTGCAGACATTGTGAGACATCAATGAGGGAGAAAGTTACCTGGACCTTTTGCTCCAGGAGGCAGCCACACCCCTTAGATTAAATACTTTAGAATTGACACGTGGTCAGGGACAGGAGGCTGTGACTGTGAGTGCGGCAGGTACGGGGATCCAGGAGGTAGTATTGCAGGAGCCTCAGTCCCTGCACTTGTCCAATAGATTCGAGGTTCTTGCAACCCTTGTGGATCAGTGCGGGGACTGCGGGGAGGATGAGCAAACTGACCACCGTGGTACAGGAAGCTGTTCAAGTGGGGGGAGTAAAAAGGAAGGTGGTTGTAGTAGGTGACAGTATAGTTAGGGGGATAGATACTTCTCTGCAGCCAGGAGCATGAGTCCTGAAGGCTATGTCGCCTACCCGGTGCCAGGGTAAAGGACATCTCCTCCGGGCTGGAGAAGAACTTGGAGTGGGAGGGGGAGGATCCAGTTGTCGTGGTCCACGTAGGTACCAATGACATAGGTAGGACAAAGAAAGAGGTTCTGCTGAGAGAGTTTGAGCAGCTAGGGACTAAATTAAAAAGCAGAACCACAAAGGTCATAATCTCTGGATTATTACCGGAGCCACGAGCAAATTGGCATAGGGTCAATAGGATCAGGGAGGTGAATGCGTGGCTCAAAGATTAGTGTGGGAGAAGTGGGTTTCGATTCGTGGGGCACTGGCACCAGTATTGGGGAAAGAGAGAGAGCTGTTCCGTTGGGACGGACTACACCTGAACCATGCTGGGACCAGAGTTCTAGCGAATCGAATAACTAGGGAGGTAGATAGGGCTTTAAACTAAATAAGGGTGGGGGGGGGGGGGGGAGGGTCCTGGTGGAGAGAAATCTAGAATGCTAAAGAGATAAGACAAGGAAGCAGTGCAGGAAAGTGATTGGGGTAAGGATAACCAGATTGTGTCAGGAAGGGACAGAGCATACAAACAAAGGGGTGTACTAACAAATAGGGTCTGGGTAAGAAAAAATGGTAATAAGACAAATAGGGTCATAGTGTCTAAAAATGTTAAAAAGACAAATCTAAAGGCATTGTATCTGAATGCATGAAGCATTCGCAATAAGGTAGACGAATTAACAGCACAAACAGATGTAAACAGATACGATATAATTGCGATTACGGAGACATGGTTGCAGGGTGACCAAGGCTGGGAGCTGAATATCCAAGGATATTCGATATTTAAGAAGGACAGGCGAAAAGGAAAAGGAGGTGGGGTGGCGTTGTTAGTAAAGGATGAAATCAGAGCAATAGTGAGAAAGGATATTGGCTCAGAAAATAAAGATGTAGAATCAGTCTGGGTGGAGCTAGGAAGCACCAAGGGGCAGAAAACATTGGTGGGAGTTGTCTATAGGCCTCCAAACAGTAGTGGTAATGTAGGGGATGGCATCAAACAGGAAATTAGAGATGCATGTAACAAGAGTACTACAGTAATCATGGGTGACTTTAATCTACATATAGACTGGCCAAACCAAATTAGCAATAATACTGTGGAGGATGAATTCCTGGAGTGTGTACAAGTTGGTTTTTTAGACCAGTACGTTGAGGAGCCAACTAGGGAACAGGCTATCCTAGATTGGGTATTGTGCAATGAGAAGGGGTTAATTAATAATCTTGTTGTGCGGGGTCCTTTAGGGAAGAGTAATCATAACATGATAGAACTCTTCATTAAAATGGAAAGTGAAGAAGTCCAATCCGAAACTAGGGTCCTAAATCCAAACAAAGGAAACTACGATGGTATGAGGAGTGAGTTGGCTATGATAGAATGGGGAGCTTCATTAAAAGGCATGACGGTGGATAGGCAATGGCCAACATTTAAGGAATGAATGCATGAATTGCAACAGTTATACATTCCTTTCTGGCGCAAAAACACAAAAGGAAAAGCGGCCCAACCATGGCTAACAAAAGAAATTAAGGATAGTATTAGATCCAAAGAGGAGTCATATAAAGTTGCCAGAAAAAGTAGCAAGCCTGAGGATTGGGAGCAGTTTAGAGTTCAGCAAAAAAGGACCAAGAGATTGATCAAGAGGGGAAAAATAGAGTATGAGAGTAAACTTGCAAGGAACATAAAAGCGGATTGTAAAAGCTTCTACAAGTATGTAAAAAGAAAAAGATTAGTGAAGACAAATGTAGGTCCCTTACAGTCAGAAACGGGAGAATATATAATGGGGAACAAGGAAATGGCCGAGCAATTAAACAAATACTTTGGTTCTGTCTTCGCGGAAGAGGACACAAATAACTTCCCAAAAATGCTCGGGAACCAAGGGTCTAGTGAGAAGGAGGAATTAAAGGAAATTAGTATTAGTAAAAAAATAATGCTGGAGAAATTAATGGGACTGAAAGCTGATAAATCCCCAGGGCCTGATAATCTGCATCCCAGAGTACTAAGAGAGGTAGCCATGGAAATAGTGGATGCATTGGTTGTCATCTTCCAAAATTCTATAGATTATGGAATAGTTCCTGCAGATTGGAGGGTGGCAAATGTAACCCCACTATTTAAAAAAGGAGGGAGAGAGAAAACAGGGAACTGGCAGGCTGTGACGAGTGGGGTACCTCAGGGATCAGTGCTTGGGCCCCAGCTATTCACAATATATATCAATGATTTGGATGAGGGAACCAAATGTAATATTTCCAAGTTTGCTGACGACACGAAACTAGGTGGGATTGTGAGTTGTGAGGAGGATGCAAAGAGGCATCAAGGCGATTTAGACAAGTTGAGTGAGTGGGCAAATACATGGCAGATGCAGTATAACGTGGATAAATATGAAGTAATCCACTTCGGTAGGAAAAATAGAAAGGTAGAGTATTATTTAAATGGTGCTAGATTGGGAAATGCTGATGTACAAAGGGACCTGGGTGTCCTTGTACACCAGTCACTGAAAGCAAACATGCAGGTGCAGCAAGCAGTTAGGAAGGCAAATAGTATGTTGGCCTTCATTGCAAGAGGATTTGAGTACAGGAGCAAGGATGTCTTGCTACAGTTATACAGGGCCTTGGTGAGACCACACCTGGAGTACTGTGTGCAGTTTTGGTCTCCTTACCTAAGAAAGGATATACTTGCCATAGAGGGAGTGCAGCGAAGGTTCACCAGACTGATTCCTGGGATGGCAGGACTGTTGTATGAGGATAGATTGGGTCGACTAGGCCTATATTCACTAGCGTTTAGAAGAATGAGAGGTGATCTCATTGAAACGTATAAAATTCTGACAGGGCTAGACAGACTGGATGCAGGGAGGATGTTTCCCCTGGCTGGGGGGTCTAGAATGAGGGGTCACAGTCTCAGGATACGGGGTAGGACATTTAGGACTGAGATGAGGAGAAATTTCTTCACTCAGAGGGTGGTGAACCTGTGGAATTCTCTACCGCAGAAGGCTGTGGAGGCCAAGTCACTGAATATATTTAAGGAGATAGATAGATTTCTAGACACAAAAGGCAACTAGGGATACGGGGAGAGAGCGGGAATATGGTATTGAGATAGAGAGGATCAGCCATGATCATATTGAATGGCGGAGCAGGCTCGAAGGGCCGAATGGCCTACTCCTGCTCCTATTTTTCTTTGTTTCTATGTTTCTCCTCCTCACTCAGGCGGTGTTTCTCACCGTGTGCAGTCCCCTTTAAATCACCCTCTAAATCCATCGGGATAGATTTTTCTGAGCTGGTGCTTGGGAGACACAGAGTGAGTGATGATGTATGGTGTGAAATGTTGGCATGGTTGAAATACAGTGGGATGCTAGCTCGCCTTTCTGTGGCACAGCTGGAGATGAGAAGAGCAAGACAAGTCACAATAGTGTCCTGATGAGCAGCATTCACTTACACTTTGACAGTACAAAAGGCTTCCATATATGTTTTGCTGGCAGTAAATGAATTAAAGAGTAGGATAAGAAGGAAGATCAGCTCATAAGCATGTGCTGATGGCAAACCCTCCTATATCCCCACCTCGAGGACCCACTGGCCTCCCTTCCAGGGAATTTGAGGGTTTATTTCTCATATGGGATTAGTTAGGGGATCTTTCTTCTGTAAGTGGATCTCAAATGGTTGTTTTGGACTATCTTCTCCTGCAAGTAAAAGTAATAAATTCCTATTATTAAGATGACATGCTGTAATACCCAGTATTAGCACACAGCCCACTCTTTTGGACTAAATGCATGTCACAACGGTTGAAGCAACATTTCTGGCTGAAGGCAGGGTGTCTAAAGAGCACTCTATAGTGTCACAGCATTTGTGGTGAGGTTGAAAGTATTTTGAAAATATGGGAGGGGTTATAATTGCAAGTGTCATACATACACTGATTAATGAAGAGTCATTGTGGGTTCTCCTATCTTGGCTGACCTGATAACGTTTTTTCGCTTTTGACACTGCTTCCAGCTGCACAGTGTGCTTGAGGTGGCATTCATACTAGTAACCAGCTCCTTCTGGACTGCTCTTCTTGGGGGGCCTACATCGCTCACTGCCGATGAGAGTCCCCCTCCTCTGCTTCACATCCTCCAGGAGAGTCTCTATGGCCCCACCAGAGAAACATTCCACTCTCTGGCCTCCTGCACTCCTGTCAAATTTTGCATTTACACAGGAAATTACTAACTTCTGAATTTCTGAAAGAAATAAGCGGCTGCAGCACTTTAAATTCTGCAGCAAACCAGTTTCCTTCCTACTGGAGGAGAGAGCTCCCAGTCACAGGCATGTTCCATAATTGGAACTCACCATTATGTTAAAATTAAGATCACTTGGGAATGATTCAGTGGGGTGGGGGTCAATGCAATATGGGTCAGGCATATGCAATTTTCACACCATCTCACTTCCAGTCAGGTTTACGCCTAATCAGAAAATCAGTGCTCGAGTGTCAGCAGGCTTCTCAACTGTGGGGGCATCAAAGCGGAGTTTAATACTGTCCTCCAATTTCCACACTTACCAGCAAGCGTAATCAGGATGGATTGCTGATTTTCTCCTCCCTCTTGAGGGCGTAGATAACATTCCACCCTACGTAAACTTGAGGTCATCAAAAACTCGACTGCCCGTGTCCTAACTCGCACCAAGTCCCGTTCGCCCATCACCCCTGTGCTCACTGACCTACATTGGCTCCCGGTTAAGCAACGCCTCGATTTCAAAATTCTCATCCTAGTTTTCAAATCCCTCCATGACCTCGGCCCTCCCTAACTCTGTAATCTCCTTCAGCCCCACCACTCCCAGAGATATCTGCGCCCCTCTAATTCTGCCCTCTTGAGCATCCCGGATTATAATCGCTCAACCTTTGGTGGTCATGCCTTCTGTTGCCTAGGCCCCAAGCTCTGGAATTCCCTGCCTAAACCTCTCCGCCTCTCTACCTCTCTTTCCTCTTTAAGACGCTCCTTAAAACCTACCTCTCTGACCAAGCTTTTGGTCACCTGCCCTAATTTATCCTTATGTGGATCGGTATCAAATTTGTTGTCTTAAAATACTCCTGTGCAGTGCCTTGGGACGTTTTACTACGTTAAAGGCGCTATAGAAATACAAGTTGTTGTTGTTGAAAGGGGAAGTGGATAGCAGTGAAGGAGGATGTAATGGAGGAAGGGTGAAAACAGGTGGTAATGAAAGGGGAAGTTCATGAAAAACTTTGTGGGAAAAAAAGCTGCCAAAGTAACCAAGATCGTAAAGCTGCACTGAATAGAACTCTGTGGTATGACCACTCACCATACAAGTTAAACTATAATTATGAATGAAATGCTAGATTACTAAGCAATTTTTTTCTCCCTGGGAAATTGTTAAATTCAACTGTCTGAAATTCGTTGGAGATACCTGAAGAGTAAGGTAATCAGCCAGGATCTGGATAGGATGGTATAGCTCTGACAGCCCATTGATCACGGGGATTGAGCCATCTTCTGCTAGCTGCTCAAGATCAGAGTGTTTGTAAACCCTGGCCAGGATCAGGTCAGTCATCCCAGACAATACCCTGGAACATGAATCAAGCAGACCCAAATGTTAGCAAACAATCTAAAATTTAGAAACCCAAATCAATAAGAACCAAATGTAAAGTTAACAATTTTGCAAATGCTTTTTATTTATTCTTTTTGTATGCATCAGCCACTGTCATATGTCTGAGAACTTTTGAACTCACATTCATAGCCAGTTAATCTCGTTTCACTTGGGACCCCTTACACAGGTCAAATGAGAGCGCATTTTAGCCCATCTGTTTAACTTAATTGGAATCCAGATCACAGATGTGAACAGATATTTGAATGCACTGTGGCATCCAACTCCCAATTTCATATTAAAAATGCAGCTACTGTACTAAGATAGTGTAGTCTGAAATATGTTCTTTTTGACACTGGTGACCTTGGTAAGTAATGATTTACAAGGGACTTGTAGAAATGCCCTGGTGTTTCTTGACCAATCATCTGCCAGTATAAGATCAATTGCACAAACAAAGCCAACCTGGTTATATTACATGCATTGCTCTCAGGTCAATTTAACCAATTACATAGATTACTGAAATTAAAAGAAAGCAACTTTGCAAAACAAAAAACAGATTAAAAATATCACAGAGGATTCCAAAATATGCTCATCTTTATAACTTTTCTTCTCCCAGTTTTCTCGCTGTTCTCTTCACCTGAACATAGTGCTCTTGCTGACATACGGTTCCCCTGGAGCCTGCAGTCCTCCAGTACCTCTCCCAAGAGGCCATTCTTTATGTCTGAATCAAGACACTGTCAGCAGGATACTTGGCCAGTGAGCATCGTAGCCAAGTCAGCTCTGGCCTTCTCCAACATCCACCCACGTGCACTTCTCAGCAGGGGTCACTGGACAGTAATCAGGAGCAGGAATCCTGGCTGATCTTTCCTCTCCCCAATCTAGGGCAGTGAGGCCAACTGTCACACCACCTCAATTGGCACCTTAGTGAGATCAGTTAACTCAGCACAGACCGAGGTTTAAACCTGGTGCCTTCCTGGTCTGTATGGCTGAGGAACACACCAAGCAGTGTGTTTACAAACCATGCCAAGGGAACCAAAGACATTTTTAAACCTTGATTAAAGAAAAATTAGATCACTTAAGAAATAAGATGGGTAAAAATGATAGGTTACAACACACTCTTTTAGTATCTTACACAAAATTGCTGCAACATTTTATGGGAATCATTAAAAAAAACAGTATAGGTTAAAGGACATTAGTGCAGATTTTCCCGGGTTTAGTGCCCAAATTGCACCTGAAAAATTAGCATTATGCACAGGAAAATTGGGCATTAATCCTTTAGCTCCTTTCATTTTGTACCTAAATAGGAGTGCCCCTGATTTTTCCTGTATGGCTTTTCAGGCGGCTGCACCTGTAGAGAGCACAGCAATGTAAATTAAATGCAAACGAATGTCAGATGCATCTGCACACAAATTTCCTATAATAGTGCTGGGTGTAGTCCAGGAGCAGACTGCCCCCAGAAAAACCTGGTGCTACAAGTTCTAGAGCTGCCATTTTAGGTGTTATATGTCTTAAAAAAGAGACAGGTTGGTATGGTCAAGAAAGGCTTTTATTTTCTGCTTTTAAAAAAAAACAAAATACAGGAAACTTTCGTTTATCCGGCACCGACGGGACCGGCGTGGTGCCGGTTGATCGAAAGTGCCGGATTACAGAGAGGTATACTTACCAAGGTACGAGAGCCCCGTACACGGCCACAGGCTGAACAATTGGGACCCGGAGAGGGAAGGTAAACGAGACTCCGGCTTTTTCCTCCGTGGCGGCGACAGGTCGGAGTCGAAAGAACGTTGACCCCCCTTTCGTGGGGGCGAAAGGTCAGAATCGGGGTCTTGTCTGGATAATAAAACTTACCTGATTTTTGCCGGTTAAGCGAGAATTCCGGATATTAGGGTGCCGGATAAACGAAAGTTTCCTGTAATGGTTTAGCTGCTTCAGTACTTGTTGCAGAATGCAGTTGGTCTTTTTCTCTTACTGAAGGATACTGTGAGTAGAAATTGATCATCGTTGTGCCCGTTTTGCGGGTGGAAAATGGAGACAAAATTGACTAATTTTGCAGAGCTCGGTCCTGCACCCCAAGAACGCCTGAAAAACATCCAATGCCATATTGGTCTCAGACCGAGGCAGCCGCCTAAAACAGGCCCCTTTCCTATGCTAATGGAGTGGGAGGGGCCCTAATGCCTGTTCTAGGACCCCTCAGGCAAATTAGGTTGTCTTGAGCGGAGCTGGCGCCAGGCTGGTGTGGATACGGTCTAGTAAGCGGACACTACCAAAAAAGTAAATACTGTACATTTTAAAAATGTCTCTTTTAGTGGGGAGCAGGAGTGCTCTTTGGCTCCACAGCACTCCTAATGATCAATCACCTCTCCTGCTGACCTCCCCCTCCTCTCCTGGGACTTACCAGAGGCCGCTGCTAGAGAGATAAGAGGCACAAAATTCAATCCTCCTGAAGGAAAAACTGCCTGTGGAGGCACAAAAAGGTGCCAGCAGCTCGCTCTGAATATATAGATGAGGCTCGAGACCCAATTTCAGGCCGGCCACAGACCATTCGGTTCTTGTGTGCGCTATTTGTGCATCGCCAGGTCTGAGCCCAAACTAATTTCTATCCACATGTTCAGTACTGTGGATCTCATCTTTTGCAATATAGCTTATTTGGAGGCAGAAGGGGGGAAACAACCAAAATTCAGCTGCTAAAGTCATTCGCCTGGGCCTCTCTCTGAGTGATTAATAACTGTTTCCCAAATCAAAGAATTAGAATCCCCCCTTCCGGCACCTTGAATAAACAGTCAAACCAACACCCTCCTCCTTTTCCTATACCATCATTTCTCATATGCACACTTGCTTTTCCTCCAATTATTGCTCAGTGCCACCCACTCACCAACCCCCTCCAACGCAGACTGTAGGGGACACCTGAACTGCTGCCGATATTCCAGCTATGGAGCCACAGCATGAACACTTTCACTGGGGATGGAACCTTTAAATAAATGTGAAGACCACAAACGTGCAAATTAAGGCTTTTGTCACACATAAATTACTTTCCACTTTTATCAGAAGCTGTCCTCATAAAAAAAATCCTCCTTCATTATATGCAAAGATCAAAGTGCTTTTGGCCCACCAATGGGGCTTCATTTAACCTTCCTTTTAATATTGCTGCTGCCTTTAAGGCTCAGGCAGTGCTCAGACTTCCTCTCTTAAAACAGCACTGAACCAATAGTGTGGCTCCAGCTGCTTTTAATGTCTGCCCTTTCCACAGTAACGACGGCCAAAGGCAAAATTTTGCGTTGTTTCGGGCCCACAGTGCAGCACACTTCCGGAATGCTGTGCCTACATTGCCCCAGGGGCAGTGCTTGTCCAGAAAAATTGGCCCATTTATAGCCACAAGAGCCCAAGAAAAAGAATACGAAATAGCTACTTTAGGCTCTTTTCTTTCACTGGGTTATTGCGGCACAGGCTAGCAAGATTAGTAGCGCAATTTCAGCATCGACAATGAATTAAAATGCTGTATCTGTTAAATTGAAATCAGTGTTGAGTGGCATAACATAAATGTGAGAATATTGTTGGTACAGCAATTAGAAAGCAATATTAGGTGGCTCAGTTCTAGCTGTTCCCTCAAGAAAACCTTATTAGATTCAGCAGGCTAAACAACACTGTAATGGAGGTTGCTGAGCAACAGCACACCCATCGGCTTGCATTTAGTGCATTTATACTCTACTCTGGCTTCAGCAGTGAACTGTGGGATATTTTAGAGTTTTTACAGTAATGCAAAACCATTATTTAAACAAATGTTTTCAATTGCATAGGCAGGAAACTAAAGAAGATTTAACAGATGATGGTATTGTCCTGACTTTTTTTTAATGTTGTGGTCTTAATTGCTGGAAATGCTTGGTGAGGTTCTGCAGATTTGTGACACTACACACAATACCATAAATTAGGTTTAGCTCAAGCTACCTCACTACAAGACAGTATTAGCCAATAGAAATCAGCAACTATCCACAGTCACAGGCTACGGTGACACCAATTTAACCACATGCACTAATTTTATTCGAAATAACCTTACACACAATACAGGTACTTCATGTGTGTATTTACTTATCAAACATCTACCACCATTCAATGCGAAAGTCTTCGGTCTTTCTCTTTCACCAAAGTTTGGAATTCTGACATGAATTTATCAGACACAGCACATCTTAGTGCAGCTTCTAGGTTTTTGTTCAGCAGTACTTTGACTTTATCACAGTGATGTTGACACACAACTAGACTTGGCAGACCCGCCCCTGCTCTCCATCCAGAACACGGTTGGATGCGGATTGCCCTTTGCCATAATGCGCCCTGTTGGAGATGCTCATTATTGGTTGGGCTTGCTTTCTTCTGCTGGCCTAAAGCACCAATTGGTTGAGCTGACCACGATGCCAGCTCCCATTCCATACAATGATGCTGGTGTTTCCATGGTGCCTTTTCACCTGTGTTACATGCCATTTTGGCAGATAACCAATAAAGCAATAACCAAGGAAGTAAAGCAATGATCAAAAAGCACTCGCACACTCTGCTTTTCATCTTACCATTTTACTAATAAACATACTAAAAGGTTGAAGTAGTCATGTGCAAATATAAGCATCGAGATCACATGCCCAATGACTGTGTCTATTACTCATTATTTTTTTGTTTACGAATCAAAAATGCAATTAGCTGCATCTGGATTCCAATTAGCCACATGTGGCTATTGGAGAACACCCAGGATTCTTTCAATTTTTTTCTACTTCTTTTCCATATTCATTTCCTTTGTAGTTTTATGTAAATAGGAACAAAACTCTAGTTAGCAAAGATGTCCATTTTTACAGGTTCACTTACAAACACAACTACCTGTTGTATTGTACAGAATACAGCATGCAACCTTATTTTTTCACCATATAAGGAGCTCTATGGCTTCCCTTTCCTGGAGCAGATGTGCCTAATACTGTGATGTATGCTTCTTACAATAGGTTTCTTTTGTTTCATTATTATAGATTACAATTTCATGAAATGCTTTGTGCTAGTTACTAATTGTATGGAGTTCCTGTTTACACAGTAAACTAAGGATTAAGCAACTGAGTAGTAATTAAGTGCTGTTGCACTAACATCCTTGTTGATTGCTTTTTGCTTATTTCACAGTTCAGGGCACAGCTGGTCCAGCCTGATTACCCAGAGTGCACCACAGGAAGGAGAAACAATGGAAAAATGATGGTGATAAATAAAATGAAAAAGTGCAGAGTCACATGGAGTACCAGCCAGAGGATTATACTGTTGAGTAAAAGTGGTCTACTATAAAATGCCATGCTCACTTTACAATTCTTATTCTCTATTGAAAGACTAGTTACTGGTGAACAATTACATTAGAAATAAGTTGGCTCCAAGTTGCAGTTGATTCTAAATCTGATCAACTCCAATCCAACAGAAAGTTCAATTCCAAAAATTCCTTTCAAATATATGACAGTGAAACAAATGCTAATTTTAAGAGCTTGTGTACAACCAACAGATTTTTTTTTTTTAATTACTCAATTTCTTAATTTTGAGTTTACTATATGAACACAAACTCCATAAAATTAGTAATACAAAAGCTGTAACTCGCACAAAGCATTTTACAGAAAAGAAGCTTACTACAAAGAAGGGTGCAACACAGTGGGCAAAAAATATTAAAAACCCTTACTTAAAATGACTCTTGTTTTAAGGATAGGTGTATTTATGAAAATCTGCATTGTTTGGCCATTGCTGATCATTAGTGTGTCGACTACCAGTGCCATGAAGAGGGGACAAAGGTGGTTCAAATCTCGCTCTACTCGAACTTAGCTGCATTAAAAGGGAAGGCCCCTATTTAGAGGCTGCGCTATCTTCCTGCATGGGGAAAGAAAATCAAAAGGGTGTCACCCTGGGTGGTCCCTGGCACCATCTGGTGGCCATCGACAGGGAACATTGGTAACAAGCTTTCAAGTAGGCGTCTATTCTCTCTGCCAGAGGATTCAGGGCAGATGAAAGAAAGAGGAGGGATATAATTAGAGAGGAAAAAAGAAAGAGGCAACTTTATTGTATAATATCCATGAAAACAAAAAAAAGGAACATTTATATTTTTTCAAAGTACTAGATGGAAATGCTTCTTTATTTTGTGCCTTAAAAAAAAAACTGCATTTATTGTATTGGGTATGCGTTCTTTATTAGAGGGACTGCATTTGTCCAGTCAATGCTGATAGTTTGATAGGAACTTAATTTGCAGTATCTGGACTGTTTATTTGGCAAAAGGTAATTTTCAGGTAATGTTCCCAGAAACTTGTGGCAAAGTATGATTAAGCCGCTGATCTTGCATGAGGATAAAGTGTCTAAGTGATAAGTCATTATTTATAACCCACACTCTATTCAGTAATCTTTCTATATGTGATTGAACTGCTACTATTTATCTTTTATTACTATATTGCCAACTGGAGAAGAAAATTACTGCTTCATATTTAATGGACATCAACAGGGATTCAATGTGGTATGGAGAGGTAAGCTGACACACAGTTCAATCTTTTGATACTTATATATTATTTTTCACTTGTTGGTAATTCTATTGGATTCTTTTTATTAAAGACCATAAATTCTGGAGAACATCACATTCTAGCTGCTCCCTTGCAATTTCACTTTAGTACTGGAGGCAGATTTTTCTTTAATCTCAATTATTGTAACACAGTCAACAGTCTTTACCCCTTCTCTTTCAATTTTTATGTTGCCACTAACCTTGCGGTGTCCTTACGACTCTCATTTACCCCTAGATGAATATCTTGTGTTGTAAGGAAGCATGGGTGTCCTCCAAGCAATGCAAATCCTTCAGGAGAAAAACACAAGGAATTCAGTGGCTACATATAAAACTAATAGTGAACGAGAAGCAAACAATTCATTTTAAAGTTTCTGCACAACATCGTTATTGAAATCTCCAAAACGTATCTAGCTTTTCGCTGACCATTATTTGTAAGGTTTGCTACTAGGTGTCTAAGGATTGTTAGCAGCACTGCAGGCAGTGCGAGCAGACATTAATATGAGGTAGCTCCAAGGTCAAAATCAGTGTTGCCCATTGAATAATGCATTTATTCAATTCCCTCCCTGTCAGTAATGAACAAAGCCATTTTTAGGTGTTTCATCTGTATTAAAGCTAGCACTGAAAAACGTACAATGGAGCGGGTGAAATTTGCTGCAAAGGTTTAACAAAAATAAGAAGCTGAATAACAAGTTTGTCCATAGACTGGGTAAAAACAAAGTGTGCAGAAGGTGGACAGAGGTGATTACTGGGTGCATAGCAAGTTAAAAAGGCTAGTTGAGGATTAAGACAGTGGGGATCATTTTAAACCCAACCCACCCTACAGGATCAGGCCAAACGCTGGTTTTACACACCACATGATTTTACTCTCCATTGAAGTCAATCAATATTAAAATCAAATAGGGTGTAAATCCTAGGCTTGGCCCGATTCTGTAAGTTTCCCACTGGACGGGTTAGATTAAAATTACTCCCAATATCTTGAAAATAACTTTTAGGAAGAACTGCTGTTCATTTACATCTTTTGCTGTTGTTTTGATACTGATCAGTGCCCATATGCAGGGATTTCTGGTTTGAGAGTTGACATTTTCTGCTGTCACTGCCCCTTTAATTACATTAAAGCCGAGTTTGACGTGAAAGTGCTAGTTCGTGACACTCATTTTATTATGCTTTGCCCTATTTGCATGAAGAAGACAAAGTCTCTTCCACATGACACTAATTTATTTAGCCTGAGATGGCTATGAAATTAGGTCCGTCATAGGATAGACATCTTGGAAAAACTATTATTTGAAACTATTATCTGAATGAATGTTGTTCACAATGGAAGTCAATATTTGCAATCATCACAGCCCCAGGACATCGCTGCAGGAGTTCCTCAGGGCAGTGTCCTAGGCCCAACTATCTTCAACTGCTTCATCAATGACCTTCCCTCCATCATAAGGTCAGAAGTGGGGATGTTTGCTGATGACTGCACAGTGTTCAGTGCCATTTGCAACTCCTCAGATAATGAAGCAGTCCATGCCCGCATGCAGCAAGACCTGGACGACATTCAGGCTTGGGCTGATAAGTGGCAGGTAACATTTGCGCCACACAAGTGCCAGGCAATGACCATCTCCAACAAGGGAGTGTCTAACCACCGCCCCTTGACATTCAACGGCATTACCATTGCCAAATCCCCCACCATCAATATCCTGGGGGGTTACCATTGACCAGAAACTTAACTGGACCAGCCACATAAATACTGTGGCAACAAGAGCAGGTCAGAGGCTAGGTATTCTGCGGCGAGTGTCTTCTGACTCCCCAAAGCCTTTCCACCATCTACAAGGCACAAGTAAGGAGTGTGATGAATACTCTCCACTTGCCTGGATGAGTGCAGCTCCAACAACACTCAAGAAGCTCGACACCATCCAAGACAAAGCAGCCCGCTTGATTGGCACCCCATCCATCACCTTAAACATTCACTTCCTCCACCACCGGCGTACCGTGGCTGCAGTGTGTACCATCTACAAGATGCACTGCAGGAACTCTGCAAGACTTCTTCGGCAGCACCTCCCAAACCTGCGACCTCTACCACCTAGAAGGACAAGGGCAGCAGGCCAATGAGAACACCACCACCTCCAAGTACCCCTCCAAGTCACACACCATCCTGACTTAGAAGTATATCGCCGATCCTTCATCATCGCTGGATCAAAATCCTGGAACTCCCTCCCTAACAGCACTGTGGGAGTACCTTCACCGCACGGACTGCAGTGGTTCAAGAAGGCAGCTCACCACCACCTTCTCAAGGGCAATTAGGGATGGGCAATAAATGCTAGTCATTCCAGCGCCGCCCACATCCCATGAATGAATAAAAAAAATACTGGATGTGGAGTTGTTTGTATCTTCATCCAGATGCAGTTCCTCGAGTTGCATTACTATTAATTACTTTTCTAGCTATTATCTACAGAAACATTTTAAAAATAGGCAGCTCTCTGGTGTCTCAGCTGAGTCCTTCAGCTTTGGTCGTAAGAAGATGAAATAAGAGGCATTGTTTCAACCGCAAACAGGAGCTGTAAATTCTACAAGAAGAGTTTGATTTTTTTGATTGACAATGAAATAACAAATTTTTCATTAAGAACTTTGTGAAAATAATTTACAGTTCATGGTCAAGGTTGATTCTTCAGTGAAATATGATGCTTACAAGATATATACTTGTATTCTTCCACCCATGATGTTATATAAAGATTACAGGACCTAGCTGGATATGGCTAGTGAGCTCACTTCCTCATTTAGAGCTCCCAGCCTCTGTTTTTATACATGATGATGTGGAGATGCCGGTGTTGGACTGGGGTGGACAAATGTGAGAAGTCGCACAACACCAGGTTATAGTCCAACAGCTTTATTTGAAATCACAAGCTTTCGGAGCGCTGCTCCTTCGTCAGGTGAAGTGACGAAGGAGCAGCGCTCCGAAAGCTTGTGATTTCAAATAAAACTGTTGGACTATAACCTGGTGTTGTGCGACTTCTCACATTTATACATGATGATCTAGTTTATATGCCCGTACATTTCTAAATTGAAAACTTTAGTCTTGCTTTGGGAGTTGGACAACATGCAGGCGCCAGTGAGTGACAACTGAATGGATACTCTGTCAGCTGGGAGTCTGTCTGCCTTCCTCTTCAAAATCAATCACAAACTCGAATCTCTGAGCAATTCTGCCACATGAAGGGATCATGTACGCTCCCTGGTCAATGTGTTACTGCATTAAAATATTTGCCTCCGGCACTGCAGACCATCTGTGCACGTGAAATAGAAACTCTAGCAGTATACGAGGACAGTCTTAACAGGTGTAATGGGGGAAGAGGTACATGCCTACAATCGAATGTGCTAGCCACATTTAGCATTCCTAACACAGGGAAGAGAAGGATTACATGACATGGTGTTCTGCACTAAGAGAAAGCAATGCAGTTGCGTGCATGCCTGACTGATTAAGCTGATACCTCCCTCGTATTTGAAAGCTGCAACTCATGCAAAATGCACAGGACAGCAGCTTCAGTGACTGAATGTAAAGTACCCGTACATCCAAAGTAACCCTCCAAATCCCCTTAATGAAAATGCTAACTTTTGACATTTCCCATGTCGTGGTGCTGGTGCAGCCGTTCTTAAGCAGGAAGCTCACTCCTGGCTTTGCGGCTGTACACGGCAGGGCTTTCAAGTTGTAACTGGGCAATTCCAAAATACTGCAGTCAGTCATTTACAAAAAGTTATATAACCTCTCGCCCCTCCACAGTTTGTTTACTGACTGCCATCTCAAGCTGCACAATCCACTACCTGCCCTCCAGGCTAGGCTAAACATTTATTACACAACTTCTCCCTCCTCTTGGGCTAAACAGTCCTTAACTAATGCCTTGCGAGAGGGAAGGGGGCAGGGGCGGCCACAACTTTCCTTGTGGGGCTCAGAGGAGCATCATGTGCCTCCTGGCTACACAAAGGAAGCTTTTCCCCACTTACACTGGAGAACCTCTTCGTCCTCCCGACACCCTTCACCTGGCAGAAAAGCCACGGCAGCTTTCCCACTCAGGCCCAGGTTAATGTAATAAGGGTCTCAGGATGGAACGAAACCTCGATTTCCATAAATTTCTGAGGCTCTCATCTGCTTCGAGCAGGTGTCCCAGCCACCTAACTGCAGTGAGCAGTTAAAATGGTGACCAGCAAGATTCCAGTGAGAACGGGGTGGTCAGACTGGATGTTCCTGCCGAGGGGGGTGGGTTAAAACTTCCCCCCACCCCCCATGTCCTCACATAATGGGCCAGACTTTGCGGTGCGTATGACGGCGTACTCTGAAATGGCCCGCAAGTTCGGGATTTCCGCAGCAAATTGTTGACAAATCATCTGCACGGCCAAAGAAAAACAATTGCTGGCACAGTGTTGAGCTATTTGCCCACCAACTGCCCAGCAATTGCGTACGAAAATTTTACCGTTGATGCAAACAGGTACGGGGCCTGTTTGCATCAGTGTAAGGGGATACCTCAGGCATGTTTTACTATTTTCATATCGGAAATCGGATAGTTTAATTGTATCACATGAGTTTTTCCTGTTGCTGCAAATTGGAGTTTTAATGATGTCAATAATTATCAGCAAAATTAAATTTTTACTAACAGAACTAAGATGTAGTGAAGTTGGTGGAATGAAGCTAATTAGGAATTAAATTCCAATCCTGTAAAGTAATTGTAATTAAATCCGATTACAGGATTCCCTGAAATGGTGTAAAATCTAATTCTGTTTCCTGATTGGGGGACCAGGTCCACGTGATCCCAGGTATGCTTCAGCACAGACTGCGCCCCTGGGATCCTTGGGCCATTACGCTGCCCTCCAGAACGCAGCAAGTTTACGAATGAGGGCCCCCAGCAGGTAGGTGCGTATTCTTTTCGCAGGTCCACAGCGTACTCCGGAGCTATGCCGCGGACCACAATTTCTGGGCCATTGTTAGAGCTTCTACTTCCCAAGTGCACAGATGGTCTGCTGTGTGGTTCATAACTATGTTCACTATAGGGGTTATTTTAACCCAACACTTCCCAGTATGGAACTGACGGGATTGGGTCGAATGCCGGTTTTACACCCTGCCCAATTTTACTCTCCATTGACTTATGTTGTTTTCTCTAGTTTAGTAATTAGGATCAAATAGAGTTCCTGTGCTGCTAGATTCACTATGTAACAGAAATTGTTGCATACTTTTCCAATATGGTGCATAAATATAGGGGGTAATTTTGACTTTGTGGAATAGCATAAAATGGGCGATAGACAATCGGCAGCTCAATAAATGACCAACATCCCATTCTCCCCCCCAAAAATATACCAAACCCCCAACATTATAACCAGTAGTACCACATTTTTAATTGTACAAAAATAAATGAAGTTCTCATTATTTGCCCTTTACTGTTACATTGGAGAGTTCAGCAGGTCTGTAGGATCATCACTTATTAAAAGTGCAACAATCTTTTTCAGTAAATTAATTCCATCAAAATCTCCTGCTGTCCTTTCCATTTACTATAATTGCTGGTACAGTCTCAGTGCCCATTCTAAACAGGTTTCTGCATCTGTGCTAATTGACACATTGACAGCTGAGTTCACTTCAAAGTCTACCCCTAGAGAATGAGCTTGCAGATGAAATAGGTTCAGATCTCATGTGTCAAGTTGTTTTAAAAAAAATATTTCCTACAGAATTTTCTCATTTCCCCCCCCCCCCCAATCTAACCGTTTTCTTTGCTACACAGAGCCCCATCTCCACAAACATCTCTGACTGAAGGGAGCTCCATTTGCTGCTGTTCTGTAAACTCCTCCCCCTCCCCTACAGAACAGGAGTGATGCAAGTTTCCTACTACTTCCATAACTTTATGGCTCTGTACCTCGCAAGCCCTGGGCATCTTTCCCACCAATTTCTGTGCAAGGCATTGGAAGGATTTTTAATTTTGTGTTAGAAGCGAAGAGTATTGTAGCACCACAAATAATTTGTAATTTTTGTTCTCATCTCTTTAAAAGGTTAAAATAATACACCGTACTTGCTTCCAAACCTCAATAGTAAAGCTGCACTTTGACTGCTAATTTTATTTTAACCAGGACTTTAAAGATGAGCAAGGCTCTTATTAGCAGCAGTCACAGAGAAATATGTCCAGTAAAGCCATATACTGGATTTAACAAAATACAGTTCTCCCTAACTTTTCATAATCAGTTCAAGCTATAATCATTTACTTTTATTGCTAGTTTTCCTTTATATCTATAATGATGCTGTAATTGAATACAAATAGAAGAGAGTACACCGTTTACTGCAATCAAGTGGAATTGATTCTCTTCCTTGTTTGATGCTATTGCCTCATATAGTATGCCATGATTACCCATTTCAAAAATTATTTTGGACTGTGGCCACAAGAACAGCTTACTCTGGTTAAGTTGAAGTTCTTTTTTGCTAATTATTCAATAGATCGAATTAAGCAAGTTTAATGAAACTGCACAGCAACACTACAGGAATACTAAAAAAAATGCCACATTAAAAAAAGCCACAAAATATCAAAGCAAATATTGAAATGTACATGATCGAAACTTGAGCACTATACAAACTGCGCAATGCAAAGTTCAGTTCTAATGCTTTGGTTCCTGCCAACAGTATATTCGTCCACAAAGTATTTAGTGTAGTGAAAAGTTCCTGTTACAAATTTTGGGGCTGCACTAGATATTTTCCTGGGTTCAGTGTCAATGGTTTCTCCTGTAAATGAATCCAGTGTCCTTTACGATCCAGAATACAGTCCAATATCTAGTCCTATAATAGCGTTGTCTGGAGTTCATAACAGTTATACCCCTTGTTATGTAAACTGAATACCGTAACGTTGCATATGCCAGATTTAATTTAAATAGCAACATCTTAATATAAATTACCCCAAACTCCTCCTAGATTAAAAAGTTAAAAATCCAGAAACATGTCGTTGCTCAGTTGTCAGCCACTTCCTAAGCAATCGCACAGAGTTGGCCGCCAGCTGTGTTGGGGGTTTGGTTCCTCAAGCTCCCTCCGATTGTTGCATCCATTCACTTGGGCCTCCTCCTCACTCTCACTCCACTAGCAGCAACATTCTTTTGCACATTATCAGCAATTTCCATGTTGATCAGCAATCTGAACACTTCCTAATCCGTGCCGACAATGGATTCAAAACTCAGGCCTGCCGGCAGTCACAACAGAGAACTCGTGCTCAAAGAGTTTTGTGCATTCTTCAGGAGGGTGCTGTTGGTGTCTGTGTGGGATCCTTAACGGTGTCAGACGCAGCTGTTTCCTCACTGCTGGGATGAATTTACAGTGCTGAAAACAGCTGACAATGGATTCTGCTTTTAGACACTGGCACTAAGTCCCACAGTTGTCAACCACCAAGACAACCTTTCTGCCTTGTGATGCCGTTCTTCAGTTAAATTGATCACAGGAACATAGACATTTCTAGATGAAGTTGTCTTCAGGATTAAAACAAGATTAAAATTTCATGAAATTTACAACATACCCTGTTATCGATGCTTTCTGTGGGAACATCGTTTGTCTCTTCATGTGTAGGCTTGGACTTGAGGTAGTTTATCCACAATACAATAACAGGTTGGTTCCAAATTCTTCAGTGAATTTATTCACATTTTACAGCAAGGCAAGGTCTGACGGTCCAGGATGATTAACTGCTCTGACCTGCTTGAACTCAGATTCAGCAGCAGGTTTCACTGGTTCTGATCCACGTGGGGTGGGAATTTGAATTAACTAGTGATTCACCTTAAGATGGCAATGAATTTCCAATGACCGGTTCTGTTTGCACAATTTCAAATCAAATTAACAGATCATTTGAATTAATAATTTTGAATTAAAGGATAATAAATTATAATCTGTGTATAGCACTGGTAATTGGCTTGGTTGTTTGAACTTTCTCATTTGCACTCTCTGGGGATTTAAATTATCTTCAACTTGCACATGTGCCATGGCAATAAGTCGGAGAATTTATACCAAATGATGCATTTGGCTACATAAAGCAAAATGTCTGGTTACATAATGAAGTTGATCTCCTCTGACATTGCTCACTTGCGAAGAAAAAGAATGTTCTTTCTGTAATGGTGGACTTGTCTCCCATTCTCTGATTCTTTCTGCCTCTCCCACTTTCCTTTCCCCATCTCCCATTCTTAATTTCCCTTTTTCTCTATATAGACTCTCATTTCTAGGAGTTTTTGTTCTGTTTCTCACTCTCTCCATTCTGCAAATCTTTCCCTGTCTTCTTGTTTCTGTGTCCTAATCTCTGTATGCCTCTCAGAGGCCGGAATTTTCCCAGTCCCAAGTGTGCGGGTTTGGGGGCGGGTCAGCAGTAAAAAATCGCCGAATTTGCCAGCGCCTCGGGAACCCGCCGTCATCCCGCCGACTTCCGCATTTAACTCGGGCGCGTTTCCCAGCCCACCACGGACCCGCTCGGGAGAGGTGGGCGACCTCATTGAAGTATTTAAATGCTTGTTGAGAGACCCTTAAGATGGTTTTTAACATCAGGTTTTGGCTTTAACTTCTTGAGCACAGGATTCACGCACCTCGGGAACCTCGCCTGTGAAGAGGAGGCGTAAGCTCAGTGGCCAATGTGCAAGTCCATTAATTGACAGCTGAAAAAAACAGGTAAGTACTCACACATTACACCTGCTTCCTTGCCTAATGGAAAGGCTCTTGCTGACTCCATTGTGTGCAGAGATTTAGCTGTCAGAAGTTTGCAGGTAATTTCTGCAACCTCGGAAGCCACTCTCACCACATTGCTAGTCACTCTCAGTACATTGAGGGATTGGGCCTCTGATCTCCACTTTACCTTGCCATCTATTACATCAACATGGGTGCCGCTTATGCTGGCTCACCTTGGAACCCAGAATCGGACCGAGATGAGCCCCAGCACCAACAACACCATCCACACCAGCAGCAGCAACCACAACAGCAGCCTTCTCCTCAACAACCTGATGCTCCACAGGAGAGAGGGGGGCACCACAGGGCTGCACCACATCGGAGGCAATACCCCCAACACAGGGTATACAGGCAAAGGATGAGCTTCCTGGACATGACTGAGCAGCAGTGCTTCAGGAGGTTCAGGCTATTGTGCCAGGTCGTCGCAGATATTCGTAGCTTGCTGGAACAAGACCTGCTGCCCAGAGGACCTGGTGGACACTCCTTACTAGTGGCTGTCAAAGTCACCAGTGCCCTCAACTTCTTTGCCTCAGGCTCCTTCCAGGGATCTGCAGCAGACATTTGCAGGATCTCGCAGTCGGCCACCACAGATGCATCACCCAGGTGACCGATGCCATGTTTGATAAGTCAGCCAATTATGTAAACTTTGCCACTGCTGAAGCCAGTGTTACTGAGTGGGCGCTCAGCTTTGTGGCTCTGGCTGGCTTCCCACAGGTGCAGGGATTCAGTGACTGCACACATGTGGCCATCAAGGCACCCCTACATCACCCAGGAGTATTTGTGAACTCTGAGGGCTTCCACTCCCTCAATGTGCAGCCCGTCTGCAACCATAAAAAGATCATGCATGTGTGTGCCAGATTCCCTGGCAGCTGTCATGACTCTTTCGTGCTGCGCCAGCCCACCCTCCCTCAGCTCTTCGCACCTCCAAACAGACTTACCAGATAGTTGCTTGGAGACGGGCTATCCACTGAAGACATGGCTGATGACACCCTTGAGGAGGCCAAGTACTGAAGCCAAGGAGCATTATGACAGCCACATGTCCACCAGATGTGTTATAGAGCAAGCAATCGGCATGCTGAAGACACGCTTCAGATGCCTTGCCAGATCTGGAGGAGCCCTTCAATATGCACCAGCCAGGGTCTCCAGAATTATTGTCATTTGCTACGCTCTGCACAACATAGTGCAACAGTGAGGATTGGAGCTGCAGGAGGAGCAAGATGCAGAGCGCGCAGCCTCTTCAGAGGAGGAGGAAGACGACGAATCTGAGGTGGAGATGGCACCAGCAGTGGCACACATTGTTGCCCGGGAGGCCCGGAATGGCCAGATTTACTTAACTTGCTCCAGTGCACCCATATGGCTGCCATATGCTGTACTAAGTTCCCCCCTGCCCCCAATGCCAACACAAAGCAGCCCTACAATGACCAAGCCATTCCTCTCACCCAAACCACCATAGCTCGAGGTTAAGTAATGTCTCACCATTCATTCCAAGTGACAAGGCCAGGTAGCAGGCAAAAATGGACAAATGGAAAGTGGTGCAAAGAAATAAATTTATGTGCGTCATAAATAGAACTGAAACTTATCACTAACATTTTTTCATACACCCATGTGTATCTAGGATTGTGTCCTTTTTTTTTTATGCGTGCTTCTGCGAGGTGCAACGCCTGTGGCTTCAGCAGAGGTAGAGGCAGGCTGCTCACTTCCCTGCTGCGACTGCTTTGACACTTTTGGTGGACGTCCTGTGTGTTTTGGAGCCTACGAGGGCCCCGCCAAAGACTGCTCCTCCTGCAACTGTGCAGGGGCAGACTCGGCCATCTGGATCCAAGGAAGCATGTGGGGCTCTGACGGAGGGGGAGAAGTGGGAGCGCTTTGAGAAGAGCCCCCAGTTCCATGTCCCCTCTCAACATCATTCCTCTCATGGGCCACCCGCACTTCCCTGCTAGCAAGGAGCTGGAGAGCACCTTGCTGCACATCAGTGGAGCAATGAAGGCCCAAGTCTACGTTTATATGCCTCCTCGAGAAGAGGTCAATGAGTGTCTGCAATCTGTTGTCCACAGCAAGCATGTTCTCGTTGGACTAGCGCATTTGCTGCTCCATGCAGGTGGCCATCCTTTCCAACATACCTAGCACATCATCGTCATCTCCTGCGATGCTCACGTTGGAGATGGACTCCTCCATTCTCTGCACATTTGTAGACATCGCGGCTGCAAAAGCTGCCAGAGCCTCATGCAATTGTTGCTGCCCCTCCAAGATCACCCTCTTTCTCGATGGCCCCCGAGGTTCAGCATCTGCATGCAGCTCAGCAGAGCATCCTGCACCCTCCGGCAAGGAGTCTCCACCAACTGCGCTTGTTCACTTGCAAGAGACGCCAGGTGACAACACTACTCTATCTCGCACAGGACCCACCGAGGTGTGCATATCTGCACTAGTGCTGGCTGCGCATGGGCCTGCTGACAGTGCACCCTCAGAGAATGGAGCTTCCTCTGAGGAGTCGTCTTCCTCCTGCAGCTTGATGGACCTGTGGGAGAGTGAAGAGATGAATTAGAAGTGTTATCATAAGAATGGGTAATGTTACCATTATGCACACGATGACATTTCACTGGATGCTGACATCAGTCACCATACGAGTGACTGTTGTATGCCATGTGGCTGTATGAGATTTAATTCTGTCACCAGGTTGCTGGGAGGTCCCCCTCTCTCTGTCTCCGACCGCCAGCAGCTCTGCAATTCCAGAGATCTCTAGGGTCTCCTACTCTGCTGGAGTCAAATGACTGAAGACAGGAGGGCCACCTCTGGTTCTCTGTCTCTCCCTGTTGTTGTGTGCTCTCTTCTCCTGCAAGTAGGGAATGAAGAGAACTTTGAGTGAGAGTGATGGAATGAGTGTAAGGAATGGATGGGCTCCATCTGTAGAGGGGGACTATGAGGGGGTGCTGTGACATTACCAAATGGCCTCCTTCTGTAGTGTTACTTGGTATGATTGCATTAGGAGGAGAGTGAGCGTCAGTGGTGGTTAGTCAGATGGGGATGTGAGTAGGTACATAGAGAGGGATGGGTGGACGTGCAAGGTATGTTGGTGTGAGGAATGATGTGCAGGAGTAGGTTTGGGAAGGCACAGTGATGGGGTTGGGGTGACAGGCACATCAGGGTGTAGGTGAGTGTGGCATTGCACTCACCTTTCCTGACCTCATGAGATCATTGAATCTTTTCCGGCACTGGATCCACGTCCTCCTCATGACATCTTTGCTACTGACCTCTTCTGCGATCTCCAGCTATGCCCTTTTTGTCTCTTTGGGTGGTCGTTTCGTTGATCACCAGGGAAGAGGACCTCCCTGCGTGCTCTTACTGCCTGCACCAGAAATTCCAGGGAGGCATCGGTGAATCTTGGCGCTGCCCTCAGTCTTGTCTCCATGACCCACAGTTTTATTGCATTATTGAGACCTCTGGAAACCACCTTCTGCACTCCTACATCAACCTTCAAATGAGATGTGTGCAAGGCTGCTTTAAATATCTGCGCTGAAAACGAGTCATCAGTGATGTCATCAGACCCACTCCATTTAATTGGGCCGGGAAACGCACATGACTGTTTTAATTGGGGCCATTGAGCTAAATGCGCAGTGTAGAACACGCTGTTCAAATCTTCGGGTTCCCGACCCACTACGCGGCCCGCACGCATGCAACCTTACTCCAAGGTAAAGATTCTGGCCATATCTCTCTTTCTCCGTCTAGGTTTTTCCTTCTTACGCTGTGTATCCCTCCAAAACAATTTTTAGTGCCAGCTGTGCAGAAGATCGAGGGTTTAAGTCCCACTCCAGCACTTGAGTGTATAATGTAGACTGCCAATTTAATGTAGTACTGAGGGAGTGCTACATTGTCTCAGGTGCCATCTTTTGGAAAGACGTTAAACCTAGGCCCCATCTGCTTGTTCAGATGCACATAAAAAATCCCTTGTCACTATTTGAAGTAGGGCAGGATTGTTCTGATGTACTCGCTAACATTTACCCTTCAATCAACAGCACCTCCCAAACCGCGACCTCTTCCACCTAGAAGGACAAGGGACACCACCACCTCCAAGTCAAACACCATCCTGACTTGGAAATGTATCGCCGATCCTTCATCGTCGCTGGGTCAAAATCCTGGAACTCCCTACCTAACAGCACTGTGGGAGTACCTTCACCACGTGGACTGCAGCAGTTCAAGAAGGTGACTCACCACCACCTTCTCTAGGGCAACTAGAGATGGGCAATAAATGCTGGCCATGCCAACGATGTCCACATCCCAGGAACAAGTAAAATAAACAAAAACAGCTTAAATGGTCATTATCTTAATACTGTTTGTGGGACTTTTGTGTACAAATTGCCTGCCACCTTGGCTACATAACAACAATGACTATTCTTCAAAAATACTTCTAGAAATGTAAAAATGTTCAGAGGGTATGAAAGGCTTTATATGAATGCAATTTCTCTCTTTTTCCTTGTAAGCTTGACTTTTTCCTTTTATTTGCTATGAATGCCTATGGGCAGACTTACAACTTCAGAGTTATAACACTAACAGACACACACTAGGTGCAAGACTTTTGGATGACGGATGGGAGATAGAAGAGAAAATATGTAGACAAATATCTGAGGAGTGCAAAAACAATAGGGATATAATCAGCGTAAAAGGTATAGAGGGCGCAGAATTCTTAAAATGCACTCAGGAGAACTTTTTTAACCAGTACGTCGCAAGCCCAACAAGAGAGGAATCAGTTCTGGACTTAGTTTTAGGGAATGAAGGTGGAAGAGGTATCAGTGGGACAGCATTTTGGTGGTAGTGATCATAATTCAGTTAGATTTAGCGCAGTTATGGAAAAGGACAAAAGATAGACCAGGAGTAAAAGTTCTCAGTTGGTGAAAGGCCAATTTTACTAAGCGGAGATGTGATTTAGCGAAAGTGGACTGGAAACAGCTACTTGAAGGTAAATCAGTGTCAGAGCAGTGGGAGGCATTCAAGGAGCAGATAGTGAGGGTTCAGAGCAAATATGTTCCCACAAAGAAAAAGGGTGGGACTCTCAAATCTGGAGCCCCCTGGATATCAAGGAGCATACAGGGTAGGATAAGGAAAAAAAGGGAAGCTTTTGTCAGATACAGAGAGCTCAATACTGCAGAAAGCCTAGAGGAGTATAGAAACATAGAAGATAGGAGCAGGAGTAGGCCATTCGGCCCCTAGAGCCTGCTCCGCCATTCAATGAGATCATGGCTGATCATCCAAATTCAGTACCCTGTCCCTGCCTTTTCCCCATATCCCTTGATCCCTTTAGCCTTAAGAAATATATCTAACTCCTTCTTGAATATATTTAATGAATTGGCCTCCACTGCCTTCTGTAGTAGAGAATTCCACAGGTTCACCACTCTCTGGGTGAAGAAATTCCTCCTCATCTCTGTCCTAAATGGCTTACCCCTTATCTTTAGACTGTGACCCCTGGTTCTGGACTCCCCGACCATCGGGAACATCCTTCCTGCATCTAGTCTGTCTAGTCCTGTTAGAATTTTATAAGTTTCAATGAGATACCCTCTCATTCTTCTAAACTCCAGCGAGTATAAGCCCAATCGACCCAATCTCTCCTCATAAGTCATTCCTGCCATCCCAGGTATCAGCCTGGTGAATCTTCGCTGCACTCCCTCCATGGCAAGAACATCCTTCCTCAGATAAGGCGACCAAAACTGCACACAATACTCAAGGTGTGGTCTCACCAAGGCCCTGTACAACTGCAGCAAGACATCCTTGCTCCTGTACTCGAACCCTCTCGCTAGGAAGGCCAACATACCATTTGCCTTCTTAACCGTCTGCTGCACCTGTATGCTTACCTTCAGCGACTGGTGCACAAGGACACCCAGGTCTCATTGCACTTCCCCTTCTCCCAATCTATTGCCATTCAGATAATAATCTGCCTTCCCGTTTTTGACACCAAAGTGGATAACCTCGCATTTATCCACATTATAATGCATCTGCCATGATTCTGCCCAATCACCCAACCTATCCAAATCATACTGGAGTTTCTCGGCATCCTCCTCACAGCACACACGCCCACCCAGCTTTGTGTCATCTGCAATCTTGGGAGATATTACATCTCGTTCCCTCGTCCAGATCATTAATATGTATTGTGAATAGCTGGGGTCCTAGGACCGATCCCTGTGGTACCCCACTAGTCACTGCCTGCCACTCGGAAAAAGACCCGTTTATTCCAACTCTTTGCCTTCTGTCTGCCAACCAGTTCTCTATCCAAGTTAATACCTTGCCCCCAATCCCATGTGCCTTAACTTTACACACTAATCTCTTATGCGGGACATAGAAACATAGAAACATAGAATCTAGGAGCAGGAGTAGGCCATTCGGCCCGTCGAGCCTGCTCCACCATTCAATACGATCATGGCTGATCATCCAAATCCAGTACCCTGTCCCTGCTTTAATCCCCACAGTACACATATCCCACCCTACCCCCGTAACCCCACATATTTAATTCCCCCTAACATATCCCATCCTATCCCCATAACCCCACATATTTAATCCCCCCCTAACACTAAGGGTCAATTTATCATAGCCAAATCAACCTAACCCACACATTTTTGGACTGTGGGAGGAAACCGGAGCACCCGGAGGAAACCCACGCAGACACGGGGAGAATGTGCAAACTCCACACAGACAGTCACCCGAGGTCAGATTCGAACCCGGGTCCCTGGCGCTGTGAGGCACCAGTGCTAACCACTATGCCACCGTGTTGACCTTATCGAAAGCCTTCTGAAAGTCCAAATACACCACATCCACTGGTTCTCCCTTATCTATTTTACCAGTTACATCTTCAAAAAATTCCAGTAGATTAGTCAAGCATGATTTACCTTTTGTAAATCCATGTTGACTTTGTCCGATCCTGTCACTGTTTTCCAAGTGCTCAGCTATTACATTTTTTATAATGGACTCCAGCATTTTCCCCACTACTGATGTCAGGCTTATCAGTCTATAATTCCCCATTTTCTCTCTACCACCTCTTTTGAATAGTGGGGTAACATTAGCCACCCTCCAATCCATGGGTACTGTTCCAGAATCTATCGAATTTTGGTAGATGACCAGCAATGCATCTACTATTTCTCGGGCCACTTCCTTAAGTACCCTAGGATGTAGATTATCAGGCCCTGGGGATTTATCGGCCTTCAATCCCGTCAAGTTCGCTAACACCATTTCCCTACAAATACTGATTTCTTTCAGTTCCTCCCTCTCATTAGACCCTATGTTCTCCGACATCTCTGGGAGGTTATTTGTGTCCTCCTTTGTGAAGACAGAACCAAAGTATGTATTTAATTGGTCTGCCATTTCTTTGTTCCCCATTATAAATTCCCCTGATTCTGACTGCAAGGGACCTATGTTTGACTTCACCAATCTTTTTCTCTTCACATATCTATAAAAGCTTTTACAGTCAGTTTTTATGTTCCCTGCAAGTTTACTCTCATACTCTATTTTCCCCCTCTTAATTAATCCCTTTGTCCTCCTTTGCTGAATCCTAAACTGCTCCCAATCCTCAGGTTTACTGCTTTTTCTGGCCAATTTATATGTCTTCTCCTTGGATCTTATGCTATTCCTAATTTCCCTTGTTAGTCACGGTTGAGTCACCTTTTTTGTTTTATTTTTATGCCAAACTGGGATGAACAAATTCTGCAGTTCATCCATGCGATCTTTGAATGTTTGCCATTGCCTATCCACCGTCAGCCCTTTGAGTAACATTCCCCAATCAATCCTACCCAACTCGCGCCTCATACCATCGTAGTTTCCTTTATTTAAATTCAGGACCGCAGTCTCTGAGTCAACTACTTCACTCTCCATTTTAATGAAGAATTCTATCATATTATGATCACTCTGATCCAAGGGGCCTCACAGAACAAGATTGCTAATTAATCCTTTCTCATTACAGGGGTGAAATTAAAAAGGAAATTAGGAAAGCAAAGAGAGGGCATGAAAAAATATTGGCAAGTAAAATTAAGGAAAACCCAAAGATGTTTCATAAATATATAAAGAGCAAGAGGATAACTAAGGAAAGAGTAGGGCCTATTAGAGACCAAAAAGGTAACCTGTATGTGGAGGCGGAAGATGTGGGTATGGTTCTTAATGAATACTTTGCGTCTGTCTTCACAAAAGAGAGGGACGATGCAGATATTGTAGCTAAGGAGGAGGATTGTGAAATATTAGATGAGATAAACATAGCGAGAGAGGAAATATTAAGGGGTTTAGCATCTTTGAAAGTAGATAATCGCCAGGCCCGGCTGAAATGTATCCCAAGCTGTTAAGAGAAGCAAGGGAGAAAATAGCGGAGGCTCTGGCCATCATTTTCCAATCCTCTCTGGCTACAGGCGTGGTGCTGGAGGACTGCTAACATTGTTTAAAAAGGGCAAAAGGGATAGACTGAGTAATTACAGGCCAGTCAGCCTAACCTCAGTGGTGGGCAAATTACTGGAAAAAATTGTGAGGGACAGTATTGATCGTCATTTAGTAAGGTGTCATGTAGAAAGGTACAGATTAATCAAGGACAGTCAGCAAGGATTTGTTAAGGGAAGGTCGTGTCTGATGAACTTGATTGAATTTTTCGCAGAGGTAACAAGGAGGTTCGATGAGGGTAGCGTGTTTGATGTAGTCTTACATGGATTTTAGCAAAGCTTTTGACAAGGTCCCATGTGGCAGACTGGTCAGAAAAGTAAAAGCCCATGGGATCCAAGGGAAAGTGGCAGGTTGGATCCAAAATTGGCTCAGTGGCAGGAAGCAAAGGGTAATGGTCGACGGGTATTTTTGTGAATGGAAGGCAGTTTCCAGTGGGGTTCCGCAGGGCTCAGTTCTAGGTCCCTTGCTTTTTGTGATATATATCAACGATTTATACTTCAATGTAGGGGGCATGATTAAGAAGTTTGCAGATAATACAAAAATTGGCTGTGTGGTTGATAGTGAGGAAGAAAGCTGTAGACTGCAGGAAGATATCAATGTTCTAATCAGGTGGGCAGAAAAGTGGCAAATGGAATTCAATCCAGAGAAGTGTGAGGTAATGCATTTGGGGAGGGCCAACAAGGCAAGGGAATACACGATAAATGGTAGGATACTGAGAAGTGTAGAGGAACAGAGGGACCTTGGAGCGCATGTCCACAGATCCCTGAAGGTAGCAGGGCAGTTAGATAAGGCAGTTAAGAAGGCATACGGGATACTATAGCCGAGGCATAGAATATTAGAGATGGGAGGTTATGTTAGAACTGTATAAAACACTACTTAGGCCACAGCTAGAGTACTGCGTACAGTTCTGGTCACCACATTACAGGAAAGATGTGATTGCACTAGAGAGGGTACAGAGGAGATTTACGAGGATGTTGCCAGGACTGGAGAATTTTAGCCATGAGGAAAGATTGGATAGGCTGGGGTTGTTTTCTTTGGAACAGAGGAGAGGGAAGATTTAATTGAGCTGTATAAAATTGAGAGGAAGATAGAGTGGATAGGAAGGACCTATTTCCCTTAGCAGAGAGGTCAATAACCAGGGGGCACAGATTTAAAGTAATTGGTAGAAGGATTAGAGGGGATTTGAGGAGAATCTTTTTCACCCAAAGGGTGGTAGAGGCAGAAATGCTCATCACATTTAAAAAGTACTTGGATATGCACTTGAAGTGCCATAACCTACAAGGCTATGGACCAAGAGCTGGAAAGTGGGATTAGGCTGGATAGCTCTTTTTCGGCCGGCACAGACACAATGGGCCAAATGGCCTCCTTCTGTGCCATAAACTTCTATGAGATACATTTTAAAATATCTGTACTTCAACTAATCTAAAAAACACAATTTGGGAGTTTTACTGCAACTTGTGAATTGTTTGTGTCTTTACATTTACTATGCTGCAAGTGTTAGTCATTCTATTGCTCACTCACTACATGATAAGAAAGTAATTGATTAATTGTTTGCTCAGAGAGTCAGTTACCTTTGTGAAAGACAAATAATGTTGCAAGGTTTCTATTTGTTTTTGGAGCTGCTTTTAAAATGTTAGTAATCAGTAACCAGATAATGACATATCGAGGACTGTCTTGATATGAAAGTTCTTTCATTCGGGGACTGCGTGTGTGTTAATGCTTTTAAAGCTTGCAACAAAAAAAAAGGCCCATCAGAGTTAGCACAACTGATAGATCTGCAGATTCCAGAAATCTGCAGTTTTGTTGTGCTGATGCAGTAACAAAATTTTTTTTTTTTTTTTAATTGTCAGCTGAGCTACTTGTAGAACAAGAAAAATGGTAAAACCATGCATATTGGAGGCTTTGTAAGGGTGGGGGGGAGGTATGAATAATTATTAAGAGGATTCCAGTAAAAAAATAAGTTTGATAAGGGTAAATTTTATCCATGGACAGATTTTTTTTCACTGCTCCTTTCTAAGGCATTAAATTTCAGATGAATGCAAGTTATTTTCTGCTTATTTTTCAGCTATGGTGGCCTTTCAGTGCTCCAAGGTGTTTGTCCCCTAGGAATTGCCTCATTGCTTACTCAGAATTGCAGGGTTGATAACTGGTTTGTGCTGAATTAGCTGCTCTGAGCAGAATAACATTTGGACATTACACCTGGTCTCACTTTTGGGTTATGAAGGAGAACATCTCCCAGGCGTCCCACTCCTGATTGGTATACAGTGACTCCTCTGTAAGGTGCATGAGTGCATCTCTGCCCAAACATCAGTTGAGCTCCCAACAAAAAAATGGGAGAATACTTGTTTTACCTCTGCAAATAATGATCGATTGGTGAAATTACAGAAAAATGTATCTTTAAAACATAATGGGGCAGATTTTGCTGCAGCTGGGCATCTCCAGATAGTTAGACTTGCCCCTGCACTTTTCAGCTCAAAATATTTTTGTCCACTAAGTTTCTGAAAGTGCGAGCTGATAACATCACAGCGAGGGAAACAGGGCATCTGGGACCTGAGTGAACAGGGCAAGCAACTGCGTATCTCCTTAACCAATCAGATTGAAGGATTGAGAAATAAACAGTGGAAGGACTGAGATGGAAGTGTATGTTAGAGTGGGTGAATTCAATGTCAAATCAGGTACAGAAAGAGAAAGAAAGAGAGGGAAAGAAAAATTGGAACGAGAGAGAGAAAGAAGAGACAGAAAAGTAAAAAACATTAAAAAAATCTCCAACAACAATTAAAGTGTGGAATAGTTAATTTTCAGTGGCAGAGAGGTTGAATGGCAGTAATTAACAATTATCACATAGTTAAAAGCATACTTGCGCTTGTAATGTTTAGTTCGAATCTACCGTACAAATACAGCAACTTCAAGACATTCAATACATGTCAAGGTGAGGCAGCCAGCGAGATGCCGTTTTCACGAAGCGAACAGTGGAGCGGCGCAACTCAGACAGCAACTTTTGGATGCGCATTTAACCCTGCATCAGCTCCTCGTCTGAAGTTGCTGTACCATTTAAGTACAAAGAACGATGAGCGCCATTAACCTCACTGTTATTTTTACAGCAAAATCTGGCCCAATATTTTTGAGAATGTGATGTTATTAGTGGGTCATTAATTTAGAGGAGAAACAAATAATCTCTTATTTTCCATTAAAAGAGGAATTTCACTGCCGCAAGGAGAAGACAGGATTGGGTTCAGCGATGATCTCCCCTCTAGATGAGTAGCCTACCAGCACTCTGTAGGTTCACACATGAAGGTGACCACTTTTGGAGAGATACCAGAAAGCTCCATGGAAATCGTAGCCTAGCACAAGATTTAATCATCACCTTCAGGAGAGGTGGGGAGAAAATTGAAAACAAAACACTTGCTTTCTAAAAATTTGTTTTGACTGTTGGGTACATTACATATTGTTTTCTCAGTATATGAAGGTAGTTTTGAAGTCTTTAGCATTGTGCAGTTGCAGAGTGGTAATAGAGGGTCAGTCTAACAATTCTGTTATAATACACTTCCAGGAATGCTGCTGCACTGCTGTTTTTGTAATTTGAGTCCTAAAAATGTATTTTAGTGTCCCGACTGGTGACCATCCACCAGTTCAGGAATTTATCAGATGAAGAGTACTGTTAAGCAGCATCTCCAAAGTGCTTGTACACCATAAGCAGCTTGTTTCAACAGGGATGGATTGAAATCCCCGAGGTCAAGTTCTTGCTAGAACCTCCCAAGATGCTTACAAGCACTTTCACTCACAATAATGTTAAACTACAGCAACAAAAATGATTTGCATTTATATAATCCGTTTAACATAGTATAACGTCCCAAGGCGTTTCACAGGAGATATCAGGACAGGTGATCAAGCTTTTTTTTTATTCGTTCATGGGACATGGGCGTCGCTTGCAAGGCCAGCATTTATTGCCCATCCCTAATTGCCCTTGAGAAGGTGGTGGTGAGCTGCCTTCTTGAATCGCTGCAGTCCGTGTGGTGCTTTTCATAGCAGTTTGTTACAACTGAGGGACTTGCTAGGCCATTTCAGAGTGCAGTTAAGAGTCAACCACATTGCTGTGGGTCTGGAGTCACATATAGGCCAGACCAGGTAAGGACAGCAGATTTCCTTCCCTAAAAGGACATTAGTGAACCAGATGGGTTGTTATGACAATCTGATAGTTTCATGGTCACCATTACTGATACTAGCTTTTTATTCCAGATTTATTTAATTAACTGAATTTAAATTCCCCAGCTGCCGTGGTGGGATTATGAACTCACGTCTCCGGATTATTAGTCCAGGCCTCTGGTTACTAGTCCAGTAACATAACCACTATGCTACCGTTCCTGGTCAAAGAGGAAGGTTTTAAGGAGTGTCTTAAAGGAGGAGAGAGAGGTAGAGAGGCAGAGAGGTTTAGAGAGGGAATTCCAGAGCTTAGGGCCTAGACAACTGAAGGCACGGGTGAAAGAAATCAAGGATGCACAAGAAGCCAGAATTGGAGGAATGCAGAGTTCTCAGAGGGTTGTAGGGCTGCAGCAGATTACAGAGATATGGAGGGGCGAGGCCATGGAGGGTTTGGAGTACAAGGATGAGAATTTTAAAGTTGAGGTGTTGCTGGACCGGGAGCCAATGTAGGTCAGCGAGCACAGGGGTGATGGGTGAACGGGACTTGGTGCAAGTTAGGATGCGAGCAGCAGAGTTTTGGATGAGTTGAAGTTTACAGAGAGCGGAAGATGGGAGGCCAGCCAGTCGAGCATTGGAATAGTAGAGTCTGGAGGTAACAAAAGCATGAATGAGGGTTTCAGCAGCAGATGCACTGAGGTAGTGGTGGAGACGAACAATATTACAGAAGTGGAAGTAGGCGGTCTTGGTGATGGAGAGGATATAGGGTTGGAAATTCAGTTCAGGGTCATGTAGGACACCAATGTCAACAATCTAGTTCAGCCTCAGACAGTGGCCAGGGAGGGAGATGGAATCGGTGGCTAGCAAACGGAGTTTGTGGCGGGGACCGAAGACAATGGCCTCAATATTGTGCTGGCTCCAGAAGGCAAGTGCTTTTTATAGCACTACTAGTGGGCCAGGAGGAGCAGGTGTGCTCCCCCTAGACCCCTCAAGGAAGCTGTCGGGCTCTCTTCTGCCGATCGCGGCCCCTCTCTAGCAACGTTCCTTGTAAGCGGTGCTTTATTCTGCGTGGCCTGCTTCTTTTAGTGAGCGGTCCCTTTAAATTTCCACGCATGCGGAGTATTTACAATGGAGAAGCATTGCGCGGGACCTTTCCCATACTGTGCGACCACGCAGCTTAGAGGGAACATTGCTTTCTATCCACGGCCACAATAGACAACCTTCCCCGCTCCAGCTTCAATCTGCAGCCTGCTCAGTGATCGTGATTGCCAAGGACCATTCCCAAGGGCAGCTGTCCAGCCTGTCAATTTGGTCGGCTGCCGGGCCAGAAATGGAAGAAAAAAGTTATAATGAGATCCTGCCGTTAAATATGGCAGGATCTCCATGTCCCTGGCCTCGCCGGGTTTCCCCCACGCTACGGCACTCCCCCGCAAATATCGGAGCCAATGGCTTTGGTCTTTCCCAATATTTAATTGATGTAAATTTCTGCTCATCCAGTACTGGATGTCGGCTAAGCAGCGTGACAAATCAGAGACAGTGGAGGGGTTGAGAGAGGTGTTGCCAGTGGACATGCGGATACTAACGTGTTTTCAGATAACGTTGCTGAGGGACAGCATATAGATGAGAAATGGGAGGGGGCCAAGGATAGATCCTTGGGGGACTCCAGAGGGAACGGTATGGGAGCAGCGAGAGAAGGCATTGAAGGTGATTCTCTGGATATGACTGGACAGATAAGAATGGATCCAGGCGTGAGCAGTCCCACCCAGCTGGACTACGGAGGAGAGGCATTGAAGGAGAGTGTGGTCAAACGTGTCAATGGATAGTTTACCATGGTCACAGTCACATAGGATGTCATTTGTGGCTTTGATAAGGGCCATTTCAGTGCTGTGGCATAGCCGGAAACCTGATTGAAGAGGTTCAAACATGGAGTTACGGGAAAGGATTTGGGAGGTGACAACACGTTCTAGGACTGGAGAGGAAAGGGCGGTTGGAGATGGGGAGGTAGTTTGTAAAGACAGAGGGGCCAAAGTCATTTTTTTGAGGAAGGGGGTGATGACAGATACTTGACGGGGAGGGGATGGACTGTACCAGAAGAGAGGGAACCATTAACAAGATCAGCTAGCATGGGGGCCTGGAAGGGAAGTTGGGTGGTCAGCATTTTAGAAGAAATAGGGTCAAGAGAGCAACTCAAGTAAAAAATGGATGTACTAGCTGCAGTCCCTTCATGACCATGAATGGTGTTGAGCTAAATGGCTGAGTAGCCAATTTTGTGAGTTCATGCGCGGAGGGACAGCAGGTGGAAATGAACAGAACATTTTATATGCACTACATTGTGTTGCTAAAATAAATTTACAGAGATTACAAAAATATTGCCTGAATTCTGACTGTTTTTATCTGAGCCATATAAATCAAAAAGTTCCCAGGTTCAATCCCTGGCCTATGCCGAGTTAGTGGGCATCAGGTAGGGCAGTGGTAGCATTGCTACGATTAGCTTCGAGGCCCTAGGGTTAGGGAGGGAAAAAAAATTCAGCCATGTTTCCTGCTTCTGAAAATTATTCTGCGGCAAAATGTGCACGTCTGGATGTCAAGTGACCATCACAGTTGTATAGCCTGCCAACAAGGGCCACATATGAATAATGGTTACTTGGAAACAGAGGGCAGCTGGCACCCAAAAGAACCGTACCTCAGCAAGCAGTCAATACCTTCAGGACAGAAGAAGAGAAGAGTCTACTAAAATCGCAATCTCTTGTAACTTTCATATTTTGACATAATTCATGGATCAACACAATTCTTGAGGTCCTCATATCACCCATCTTTCCCGATGTGCAGTAACTTACATACATCTGTAATTATGTTTCTCTGCTATTAATTTGCCCATTTACATATTTTGTAGTTCCCGAGCTGTCTCCTCAGATTCAACTACCCTATCTAGTTTGGTATTATCTAAAAATAGAAGCGGTCCTTCTGGGTACCCAACTCTGTAGTTGCCCCAACTTTGATGTAACTCCTCTAACCAAGTACCCACTGCTTCACATCCTTCAACAAATTTCTGATTCTTTGCCAGGTTTTACTCAGAGTCCATAATGCTTTAAGCTTAAATAGTAGCCTTTTGTGAGGAACTCCCGACAATGGGTGTGTAGTGTCATCCTGTTTTGTCATCCTTTTTAAAAAGGGCACCATGTTAGCCTGTTCCCAATCTACTTGTACCGTCCAGTGTTTATTGACTTCCTCATAACATTTGCTTCACAAATCTCAGACTTTATCTCTCTTAGTACTTGGGAATAAATACCACTCAACCTCAAGATTTATTTTATTTTGAGTTTTATTATTCAGTCTCAAACTTCCATTTCATTTATGTTAAATATATTAATTTTACTTGAATCGTTGTATTTAGGGAGGTACTCTTTCTACTCACTGTTGGTGTCCTGGATTATGAACCTTCACCTAAGTATTTCTTAATTTGAAAAAAGAAAATCACCATTGTGCAACTAGAAAGATCTACTGTAAAATATGCATACAGTCGCTCTAAAAATGGTCACCACCTTTTTTTTTGGAGAGAAATATCTCACCTGTTTCTGTAGATATTCTTGTTCTGGTGCTTCTTTTTTCAAATATCATGGCAATGGATTTCCCTTGAAGCAAAGGGAGTATCTGTTATAATCCACAAAGAAGGGGAACAAAAGCAAAATATGATTAGAAGCTTCATTACAGCCACAACATCTCCATACCAGAAACATCAGCAAATATTTTGCTGGACTCGGAGGCCTCAAAATTCCTAGAGAAATGGTGAAAAGCAAGAGAGGAATCCCAACTCAAACTTTACTTTCAAATCAGCTTTATATGAGCTTTAGGAGTTATCTGTCACAGTGTCTGTCACTGAACTCACCTGGAACAGGTACTAGTGGTGCCCAAAGTTGGAAGAATCCATATACAGTTAAATCTAAATTGCTTCAGGTCAGATTCAGCTAAGATTTTGGAGTTTTGACCTCTGCATTGAATTATACTGGAGTGGGCAGGGAAAGTGATTTCATTTATGAGGGCAGCAGATCCTAGAGCTCAGGGTATCACGTGCAGGTCTCCCAAACCAAGTCACAATTCAAGTTGATGGGCTTTCTCTCACTTGAACTTATTGTTCTTGACCAGACCAAGAAGATGGATGGAATGATGCATATTGCTCTTCCTAGTGGAGAGTAGATTAAAAGCCAATTCAGAATAGATGGCTGACCAATCATGGAGCAGCACCTACCACACTCAACTTTGTACCACAGCCTGGCTGGACAGCACCATTGGAAAGAAAAAGAGAGAGAGGAAACCACTCAAAAGAACAGGAGACCTTAATGAATCTATACATCAAAGGAATTTGTAGTATCAGTGATGTTATTATCCTGCCATTTACCTCTCCTTTCTGTTTTATTCTCATTTTCAGATCAGCTGCTGTCCACAATAGTTGCTTTATTTCTTCAGCATTAAAATCCTTGAGCGTCAACAGGTGACGCCCTTTCAGAGCAGTAGCACCTAGCACAGCCTGTCCACATCTGCAATCACAACCCAAAGAATTCTGTGTTACATTAAAATATAACCCTGAATTTAGTAAAACATGCCTGTATTTATTTTGTGCCTTAATGGGAGCATCTAAAAACAGACCACATTTCATTACAGAAACAGAAAATACTGTTAAAGATGGCGGATGACGTGGATCTGTAGAGAGAGAAAAAGGCAGGCTAACACTGGCCAAAAGATTTCTGGTCTTTTTCTGTCTTTAGAATCCAATTGACCTGTGAGTTTCCAGCATCTTCCTATTTGTCTCAATTTCTTTTCCCCAATTACATTTCCACAAGTCATTACTATGGCCACCAGACAGAACCAGAATAAAGACTTATTGGGCCTCAGTACAGTATGAAACGAAAGCCTATAAACTCCAGCAATATGATTTACGCAACTGATTGGTAATGACAAGTTCAGTTTAAAGATTAAACTCTTCAAGGTTTAATATGTAAATGCAATAGGGACATGATAGATGTTTCCTTGGTTACTTGATCTCCCTTTTTAATAAAACCATAATTTTAAAGAAGGGAAGAACAATCAATATTCGAGGTACAATGCAACTTGGTTCTGATGTGCCTAAAAATTCCATCTTAACTATTTAATTAAAAAAAAATCTCAATCTCATCTGCTAGTGATCGTTTAAATTATAAAAGGCACTTTCAAGCCTCTTTCTCTACACTTCAGTCAGATGACACCAGGTATTTTTCTCACATTGATTTTAATGCCATTTTTTAAATTGAATTGGCAGCCAGGGTGCCACTTACATGCAGCAGGAAATAAAATTAAGCTGGCCAATCTGCTGCATTAACAGAGCGTTCTCCTCCCCGCCAAAGGAGCTATCTTTTGCTGGTGTACAATTTCACGGGTGATGGCAGCTCTTCAATATCTCAACCAGGTCCACTTTTCATTTCTGAGCTTAAATAGATAATAGGCTATTCAATTGTGGCGGGCAGCACACTATCAGTTGAGACGCTGCTATCCAGTAACCCCCTACAGGAAGTACAATCAGGAAAAGAACATAGAACATAAGAAATAGGAGCAGGAGTAGGCCATTTGGCCCTTTGAGCCTGCTCCGCCATTCAGTAAGATCATGGCTGATCTTCTACCTCAACTCCACAAGGAACACAATATCAGGTTTTTCCTCTCTTCCTCAGTTCAAGGATGCCTGTGCCATTTGCACTGCTCCAACTGCTGCCCTGGCTAAGACCAGCTCAAACCAAGAATCAAACCCATGATGCCATCAGGGGAGTTTTGGGGCACTTCTACACTCAGCACTTGTTTAGTTTGTGTCCTGGTAGAGGAAGGTCTGTGTGCCACCTTCTCTGCATTTACATTCATAAAATCACAGTCATAGACCAATGAAAATCTAGGATTCTGCTGTCAGTTTTAACAACATAAAGATATGCATGGAAGGTCCCTTTCTTATTTTTTTTTAAATCAAAGGGAGGGATGTTAATTCTGGAAAACTGAATTTTCCCATTTCAGTGACAGCACCAAGAACTCAAGGTCAGATTTGCATAATCACAAACATAGAATCTTCCATGAGCCAGCACAATTGAGCAGCGTAATAGAACGTCATTGTTTATTTTTTTCCACCTTGCATTAAAAAAATATTCATTGATGTGTTTAGGAGTACTAACCTCTTGCTGTTTTATTAATGAAAATTTGAAAATGAGTTTTCAAAAAAAAAAAGCATTTTTAATAGGAGTGTCTAGTCCACCACCTGTAAGTAACCTGATTTTAAATCACTGAAAATGACTTTAAAAAACTATACTGAACCATTTAATAGTTTCATTGATGTACAGTAGTCAGTTTCTGAGTAAATTATATAGTTTTTAATATTTAAAAACTTAAAACGTGCCGATTAGTGCCTTTGCACCTAAAAAAAGCCCCAAGCTTAATTTGAAGAGCCTTCTTGAACGGGCGCAATCAATGGAAAGTCAGCATGCTCAGTATTTCGATCTGGGGGGGGGTGAGCCCAGTTTTGTGGGTGGGGCCAACTTCCAGCACATTGGGCTGGCATTTCCGATCTGTCAAGAATTGACAGATCCTCCGGCTGCCCGGGAGAAGGGCCTCTGCGGGCGGATAGTTCCGCTTTTTGGAGACCCTCCACCCGCAGAAAACACTTACAACTCTTACGCCTGGTAAAAGCAAGTGTAAGGCCTGCTTTTACCAGGATAAGAGTTGAAAAAAAGTAAAAAATACTTTTAAAGAAAGGTAAGTTTATTTTTAGCCCCGTTAAAAACATGAATTATTTATTTCAAAAATTTAAATTTTTGTTTAAAATAGTTAATTTATGTAATTTCAAGTCATTTTAAAAATGTGATTTAATAAAAAATTATTTGAAGTTTTACTATGTTTTGGGGGTGATCTCCATTCATATATTTGATAGGTCTTCCTGTCAAATGTATGAAGGGAGATTCCCTTCTCTGATTGGCTCCCCATGACCCACGTGATCCCAGGGACGCTGCGAACTACCTACGCCTCTGGGATACGTGGGCCCTGCGCACCTGCAGTTTGGTGAGGCCCAGCAGCGGAACTCTGCGCCTCCCGGGAGCCCTCCGGTCCAGGCGCAGATTTTTCCAGATCGCAGCCCTCCGCCCGCGGGAGGCCTGCGATCGGAATATCTGGGCCAATGTTTTATAAACCAGCGTTAAAGATCGCGGAAACTCCATTTACCATCAATGTAACTTGCACTTAAAATTCCTCGCTCTTTTACGCTGGTTTGTCCGATTTCAGACAAATAAACTAAGCCCTAGAGTTTCTGCTAGTTTGTGCTGGTTTTACCAAAGTCAGCAGACAGAGCAAATTTCAATCAGTATGTAACCCATGCAGTTCCCCTTGGGTGGGGGGATTAAACGATACAGGGATGAAACTGGTCTTCTGCAAGTGTGAAACAGGCAAAAATGGAAAAGAAAATCAGGCACGGTGTAAAACAGGCTGCCAATTCGCTAGCGCCCGTTTCGCACTTCGCCGAAGACCAATTTCCCTCCCAAACTGTCTTCACGGTGGGAAAGTGAACAATGGTCATTTGTGATTGTTGTCACACACAAGGTGCACCATAGCATTTCTACAAGCAATTCAAAGCTGTGTGTTTTTTGGGCCAATAAGTAAGATTTCTCATACGCTTTTTAAACTGACTATGGCCCTTTAATACATTTTCGCTTACAATGTAATGATATTTTAAGGTTTAGTTTGAAAGCTGTGACTCTTTTAACGAAACAAGGATAGAGACTTGTAACTGGATACCGCCTGGCTGTTGTCCTGCGCCGTCCAGATTCCTTTTAAAAGCCCAAAGACTGTGGTGTTGCTGACTTCTCGCACACTGGTGAAACCCTGCAGCTCGGATCCAATGCCTATGGTGCGGATTGTGTTACAATCATCGCGATAGAAAAATCTCAAACTTATAATAAGCTGGGCAAAATACTTCATTAAAGGGGCCCCGTGCAGACAAAAGCACCTAAACTGGAGTGGTGTAATAAGAGAATAAGAAGCGAGTTCAGCCACGACCCCCGCCCCCGAATATCCATGTTCTTTGGTTAATTCTCTCTTCACATAAATCACATGGATTAAAATAAAACTCACCGGAATGAGCGCACGGGGCACTTGTTGCTCAGTGAAATCGAGCGCCCCAGAAGGTTCCTTAAAGTAAAGATCATCATTTTTGGTTCGGATCGTGTACTGGTCTACACCCAACCAGTGCCTGCCGCAAGTGTTGAAAGTGATCGTTTCTCCCGCCGAGCTGAGTTTTATAGCTCAACCGATCCAATAGCTGATGCAATGAAAGCGCCAGCCGGACGTCGGTGACGTACTAAGTGCCACTGGGCAAACTGCTGCGAAAGGAGAGTTTAAAGATACCTGAGCTCCTTCCTGTTCCGTGGAGCGCCCTGGGAGGATTTCCCATCTTTAAGGCGCTATAGACATGCATGTTGTTAGTGGTGATTATGCATGTAAATATCCATGTGCTGTTTGCATAATATTGCTCCACCAAAATAGGGAATGCTGGAAACACTCAACAGGTCAATTTACTACTGTGGTCAGAATAGACAAGTTAGCCCTTCATCCACTGAAGGATGAGATATTACATAGGATTACTTAGGATATACGGCACAGAAACAGGCCATTCGGCCCAACCAGTTCATGCCGGCGTTTATGCTCCACTCCAGCCTCCTCCCGTCTTTCCTCGTCTAAATCTATCAGCATTCCCTTTTCCCTCATATGCTTGTCTAGCCTCCCCTTCAATGCATCTATACTATTCGCTTCAACCACTCCCTATGGTAGTGAGTTCCACATTCTCACCACTCTCTGGGTAAAGAAGTTTCTTCTGAATTCCCTATTGGATTTCTCGGTGACTATCTTATATTGATGGCCTCTAGTTATGCTCTTCCCCACAAGTGGAAACATTCTCTTTGTATCCACTCTATCAAAATTTTTCATAATTTTAGAGACTTCTATTAGATCACCCCTTAGCCTTCTTTTTCAAGAGAAAAGAGACCCAGCCTGTTCATCCTTTCCTGATACGTATACCCTCGCATTTCTGGTATCATCCTTGTAAATCTTCTCTGCACCCTCTCCAGTGCCTCTATATCCTTTTTATAATATGGCAACCAGAACTGTATGCAGTACTCTAAGTGTGGTCTAACCAAGGTTCGATACAGGTTTAGCATAACTCCCCTACTTTTCAATATCTGAAATAATTTCTTGTCTGTTATTGACTGTGTTTCCAGCATCTGCAATTTTTTTGCTTTTTATTAAATCAAAATAGAGATGAGAGTATATTTTGGTTTCAATCCACCATAATTGAGGACGGGGATGTTCATGGAGCATCCTCCTGCTATTAGTTACCTGCTTATCCACCACCATTTTCAGTGTGTACCATCTACAAGATGCACTGCAGCAACTCGCCAAGGCTTCTTCGGCAGCACCTCCCAAACCCGCGACCTCTTCCACCTAGAAGGACAAGGGCAGCAGGTGCATGGGAACACCACCACCTCCAAGTTCCCCTCCAAGTCACACACCATCCTGACTTGGAAATATATCGCCGATCCTTCATTGTTGCTGGGTCAAAATCCTGGAACGCCCTACCTAACAGCACTGTGGGAGTACCTTCACCACACGGATTGCAGCGGTTCAAGAAGGCAGCTCACCACCACCTTCTCAAGTGCAATTAGGGATGGGCAATAAATGCTGGCCTAGCCAGCGATGCCCACATCCCATAAACGAATAAAAAAAATTTTTCGACTGGATATGATAGGGCTACACAGCTTTGCTCTGATCCAAAATGAGTTTAAGGATTACCTTTGTGTTAATAACCTAGCAAAACAACAGACAATGTTGATTCAGAGGGGAAATTCCTGTCTGATCAACGTGCCTGATTTTGTTTTTGAGGAAGGGATATCCCAAGTGGACTATGATAAACCTGACAACATGGTGCCTTGACTTAAAAAAAAAATTGACATTTAGTAGCCTATGAAAGGCTACTAGTTAAGTTTAAAACAGTGGGGATGCAGGGTAAAACTTGGAAATGGGTAAGAAATTGGCTGAAGGGTAGAAAGCAGGTACTTGTTACAAGAGTTATGTCAGGGTGGGATGGAGGTGTGAGTGGGGTGCCCCATATTGTCAAATATGCAGATGAGACCAAACTAGGAGAGGCAGTTTAATTTGAGGAGACAGCATAGGAACAAAAAGATAAGTTGGACAACATATGTAAGTAGGAGAGGGAACAATAGCAGTTTAAATTTAGTATCTAGGGGTTTTAATACATTCAATGATCATCATGTCCAACCGATGCAGAATAGCGATTAACAAAATCAATTAAATGCTGCACTATACAGGCAAAACAGTAGAATAGAAGTCAGAGTAAGTCACACTGAAACGACAGTACTCTGGTCAGACCGCACCTTGAGTACTGTGTCCACTCATGGTTACTGATACACAAGGGAGGCAGTTCTGAGAAGGGCTGATCTCCAGTGTCAGAGGTCTGAGCTTTACAGCTTTGAAAAGGGCTGACTGAGAGTTGACCATATGGAGATGTATAAGCTAGTCCCCCAACATCAGGTTGGGGTACTGCTCCTCTAAACTGCATCTACCAGGTTGGTTCCTCCCAGCAATAGGTGGCATTGCTCTTTCCCAGGCCCATTTAGGTAACTTTTTACTTTTTCTATTTTTTCCTATGCTGTTTGCTCCTTGTGGCAAAAATCTTTGCTTCCCGTTGCTCCGCCCCTGCTACTTAAATTTTGCTGCTCACCTGGGCTGACTGTGCTCGTTGATGCGGCTTGTCTGCTTAGCTACTCCTAGGCTTGATCTTTGCTGGTTTACCGGCTGTTCGCTTTTTAAAGCAATCGCTAGCCTGGGCTGTCTCCTCAGCCCCAAGCTCCCCATCCTATCCTACGTTTGGCTGCTGTGACCTGCATGCTTTCCTCTCCCTGCCTGCTTCCTTGGCCTGTCCTTCTGGTTGCTCTCGGACCCGCTGGTGCTCCTAACTGCTTTACCAGAAAATACATTATAAGCACTATGAGCGCTTTAAAAAGTAATGAGTCCATTTTCCAGGCAGTGCTGGGAAACTGTCAAAGAGCAGTCACCAGGCCCAGCGAGGGAGCCTACTAGGGCAAAAGGGTTTATGATTAGGATACTGGTGCACATAGGAAAGGCAAAATGAGGGTGAAAGGGTAAAGGTGGAGAGGGAGATAGGGCACATGGGGGAATACAGAAGAAGTTTAGGGCAAAGAACCATAAGAACATAAGAACATAAGAAATAGAAGCAGGAGTAGGCCATTTGGCCCTTCGAGCCTGTTCTGCCATTCAATAAGATATAATTGCAGTAAGACGTCTTTACTCTTATACTCAAATCCTCTTGTAATAAAGGCCAACATACCATTTGCTTTCCTAATTGCTTGCTGTACCTGCATGTTAACTCTCAGTGATTTGTGTACAAGGACACCCAGGTTCCTCAATATACTGATCGAGAAAACTATCGTGCATACATTCCATGAATTCGTCCTCCACACTATTACTGCAAATTTGGTTTGCCCAGTCTATATGTAAAGCAAAGCAGCAAGGTGCAAAGAGGGAAAGCAGAGGTTCAGTGGAGAAGCCAAAAGGGGTAAGGTGATGAGGAGAGAGGGACAGTAGAATGGGGAGGTGAAGAGATGGAATGGTGATAGTATCGTGGGATCATGGAATTGTTCCTATGGTGATTGGCTCAAATAACCACTGATTAACATATTAATTTGCTGAAATAATTATGTCACATAATCCCCCAAAAATTCCTTTCATAAGAACATAAGAACATAAGAAATAAGAGTAGGAGTAGGCCATACGGCCCCTCAAGCCTGCTCCGCCATTCAATAAGATCATGGCTGATCATCAACCTCAACTCCACTTTCCCGCCCAATCTCCATATCCCTTGATTCCCCTAGAGCCCAAAAATCTATCTCTCTCAGCCTTGAATATACTCAAAGACTCAGCATTCACAGCCCTCTGGGGCAGAAAATTCCAAAGATTCACAACCCTCTGAGTGAAGAAATTCCTCCTCATCTCGGTCCTAAATGGCTTACCTCTTATCCTGAGACTATGCGACTATGGTGAAAGTGCCTGCCCTTGACATCAAGGCAGCATCTGACCGAGTGTGGCATGAAGGAGCCCTAATAAAACTGAAGTCAATGGGAATCGGGGGGAAAAATCTCCACTTGCTGGAGTCATACCTAGCACAAAGGAAGATGGTTGTGGTGATTGAAGGTCAATCATCACAGCCCCAGGACATCGCTGCAGGAGTTCCTCAGGGCAGTGTCCTGGGCCCAACCATCTTCAGCTACTTCATCAATGACCTTCCGTCCAACATAAGGTCAGAAATGGGGATGTTCGCTGATGACTGCACAGTGTTCAGTGCCATTCACAACTCCTCAGATAATGAAGCAGTCCATGCCCACATGCAACAAGACCTGGACGACGTTCAGGCTTGGGCTGATAAGTGGCAGGTAACATTTGTGCCACAGAAGTGCCAGGCAATGACTATCTCCAACAAGCGAGAGTCTAACCACCGCCCCTTGACATTCAATGGCATTACCATCGCCGAATCCCCCACCATCAACATCCTGGGGGTCACCATTGACCAGAAACTTAACTGGACCAGCCACATAAATACTGTGGCAACAACAGCAGGTCAGAGACTAGGTATTCTGCGGTGAGTGTCTCACCTCCTGACTCCCCAAAGCCTTTCTACCATCTACAAGGCACAAGTAAGGAATGTGATGGAATACTCTCCACTTGCCTGGATGAGTGCAGCTCCAACAACACTCAAGAAGCTCAACACCATCCAGGACAAAGCAGCCCGCTTGATTGGCACCCCATCTACCACCTTAAACATTCACTCCCTCTACCACCGGCGTACCGTGGCTGCAGTGTGTACCATCTACAAGATGCACTGCAGCAACTCGCCAAGGCTTCTTCGGCAGCACCTCTCAAACCCGCGACCTCTTCCACCTAGAAGGACAAGGGCAGCAGGTGCATGGGAGCACCACCACCTCCAAGTTCCCCTCCAAGTCACACACCATCCTGACTTAGAAGTATATCGCCGATCCTTCATTGTCACTGGGTCAAAATCCTGGAACTCCCTACCTAACAGCACTGTGGGAGTAACTTCACCATGCGGACTGCAGCGGTTCAAGAAGGCGGCTCACCACCACCTTCTCAAGGGCAATTAGGGATGGGCAATAAATGCTGGCCTTGCCAGTGACGCCCACATCCCATAAAAGGAATTTAAAAAAATGCCCCCTAGTTCTAGACACTCTAGCCAGGGGAAACAACCTATCAGCATCTACCCTGTCAATCCCCTTCAGAATCTTGTATGTTTCAATGAGATCACCTCTCATTCTTCTAAACTCCAGAGAGTATAAGCCCATTCTACACAATCTCTCATCCCAGGAATCAATCCAATGAACCTTCGTTGCATCGCCTCCAAGGCAAGTATATCCTTCCTTAGATAAGGAGACCAAAACTGTGCACAGTACTCCAGGTGTGGTCTCACCAAGGCCCTGTAGAAGTGTAGCAAGACTTCCTTACTCTTATACTCCAACCCCCTTACAATAAAGGTCAACATGCCATTTGCCTTCCTTATTGCTTGCTGTACCTGCATGCTAGCTTTCTGTGTTTCTTGCATGAGGACACCCAAATCTCTCTTAACACCAACTTTTGAAAGTTTCTCACCATTTAAAAAATATTCTGTTTTTCTATTCTTCCTACCAAAGTGAATAACCTCACATTTCCCTACATTATACTCCATCTGCCACCTTACCTGCCCACTCACTTAGTCTATCTATATCCCTTTGCAGACTCTTTGTGTTCTCCTCACAGCTTACTGTCCCACCTAGCTTTGTATCATCAGCAAACTTGGATACATTACACTCGGTCCCTTCATCTAGGCCATTAATATAGATTGTAAATAGCTGAAGCCCCAACACTGATCCTTGCGGCACCCCACTAGTTACAGCCTGCCAACCTGAAAAAGTTTTCTATCCATTAACCAATCCTCTATCCATGCTACTATATTACCCCCAACTCCATGAGACCTAATCTTGTGTAATAACCTTTTATGTGGCACCTTATCAAATGCATTTTGGAAATCCAAATATACTACATCCATTGGTTCCCCTTTATCTACCCTGCTAGTTACATCCTCAAAAAACTCTAATAAATTTGTCAAACACGATTTCCCTTTCATAAAACCATGTTGACTCTGTCTAATTATGTTATGATTTTCTAAGTGCCCTGATACCACTTTCTTAACAATGGATTCCAGCATTTTCCCGATGACTGATGTCAGGCTAACTGGCCTGTAGTTCCCTGTTTTTTCTCTCCCTCCTTTCTTGAATAGCGGTATTACATTTGCAACCTTCCAATCCGCTGGGACCATTCCAGAATCTAGGGAATTTTGGAAGATCAAAACCAATGCATCCATTATCTCTTCAGCCACCTCTTTTAGAACCCTAGAATGTCAGCCGTCAGGTCCAGGGGATTTGTCGGCTTTTAGTCCCATTAGTTTCTCGAGCACTTTTTCTCTACTTATATTAATTATGTTAAGTTCCTTATTTAAAAAGGGCAGTAGACAGAAGGCTGGTAACTATAGACCGGTTAGCCTAACATCTGTGGTAGGTAAAATTTTGGAGTCCATTATTAAGGAAACAGTAACAGGACATTTGGATAATCATAATTTAATAGGACAAAGTCAGCATGGTTTTATGAAGGGGAAGTCATGTTTGACAAATTTGCTGGAGTTCTTTGAGGAAGTAACATATAGAGTGGATAAAGGGGAACCAGTTGACGTAGTGTATTTAGACTTCCAAAAGGCATTTGACAAGGTGCCACACAAAAGATTATTGCTTAAGGTAAAAAATCACGGGATTGGGGGTAATATTCTGGCATGGATAGAGGATTGGCTATCTAACAGAAAGCAAAGAGTTGGGATAAATGGTTCATTCTCAGACTGGCAATCAGTAACTAGTGGTGTTCCACAGGGGTCAGTGCTGGGTCCCCAACTCTTTACAATCTATATTAACGATTTGGAGGAAGGGACCAAGTGTAACATATCAAAATTTGCAGATGATACTAAGATGGGAGGGAAAGTAGTGAGTGAGGAGGACATAAAAAACCTGCAAGGGGACATAGACAGGCTAAGTAAGTGGGCAGAGATTTGGCAGATGGAATACAACACTGGAAAGTGTGAGGTGATGCACTTTGGCAGGAAAAATCCTAGAGCAATTTATTATCTTAATGGCAAGAAACTGGAGAGTACTGAAGTGCAAAGGGATCTGGGGGTCCTGGTGCACGAAACTCAAAAGGTTAGTATGCAGGTGCAGCAAGTGATTAAGAAGGCAAATGGAATGTTGGCTTTCATTGCTAGGGGGATAGAATATAAAAATAGGGAGGTATTGCTTCAGTTGTACAAGGTATTGGTGAGACCGCACCTGGAATACTGCATACAGTTTTGGTGTCCTTACTTAAGGAAAGACATCCTTGCTCTCGAGGCAGTGCAAAAAAGGTTCACTCGGTTAATCCCGGGGATGAGGGGGTGGTCATATGAGGAGAGGTTGTGTAGATTGGGACTCTACTCATTGGAGTTCAGAAGAATGAGAGGCGATCTTATTGAAACATATAAGATTGTGAAGGGGTTGGATCGGGTGGATGCGGGGAGGATGTTCCCGATGACGGGTGAGACTAGAACTAGGGGACATAGTCTTAGAATAAGGGGCTGCTCTTTCAAAACTGAGATGAGGAGGAACTACTTCACTCAGAGGGTGGTAGGTCCATGGAATATGCTGCCACAAAAAGCTGTAGAAGCTACATCATTAAATAAATTTAAAACAGAAATAGACAGTTTCCTAGAAGTAAAGGGCATTAGGGTTACGGGGAGCGGGCAGGAATTTGGACATGAGGCTAGGTTCGGATCGGTCATGGCCCTGTGGGTAGTGGAGCGGGCCCAGGGACCGTGTAGCCTGATTCTGCTCCTATTTCGTGTGTGCAATTCTGTTAGATGCAGGAGATGGTTCTGTGATAGTAGATAGTAGATTGGCGGTTAGGATCAGATCAGCCATGATCTTATTGAATGGCGGAGCAGGCTCGAGGGGCCGATTGGCCTACTCCTGCTCCTATTTCTTATGTTCTTATGTTCTTATGTTCCTCACCCTCATTAGACCCTTGGTTCCCCACCATTTTTGGTAAGCTATTGTGTCTTCTACTGTGAAGACAGATACAAAATCTGCCATTTCCTTGTTCCCCATAATAATTTCTCCAGTCTCAGTCTCCAAGGGACCAATGTTTACTTTTGCTACTCTCTGCCTTTTTACATACTTGTAGAAGCTCTTACAATCTTCTTTTATATTTCTTGCTAGTTTTCTCTCATATTCTATTTTTTCCCATTTCATCAATTTTTTGGCAACCATTGCTAGTTTCTGAAACTCTCCCAATTCTCAGGCTTACTATTATTCTTTGCAACATTATAAGCTTCTTCTTTAAATCTAATTCTATCCTTAACTTCTTTAGTTAGCCACGGTCACTTTTCCCGTGGAGTTTTTGTTTCTCAATGGAATGTATTTTTATTGAGAATTATGAAATATTTCTTTAAATGCTAGGCACTGCTTATCTAACGCCATACCTTTTAATCTATTTTTCCAATCTACCTTAGCCAACTCACCCCTCATACCTATGTAATTGGCTTTATTTAAGTTTAAGACTCTAGTTTTGGACTTAGGCAAGTCACTCTCAAAATTAATGTGAAATTCTATCATATTATGATCACTCTGCCCCAGAGGATCCTTTACTATGAGATTGCTAATTAACCCTGTCTCATTACACAATACAAGATCTAAAATAGCCTGTTCCCTGGTTGGTTCCATGACATATTGTTCTAGGGAACTGTCCTGAATGCATTCCATGAACTCGTCCTCCAGACTACCTGTGCCAATTTGATTTGTCCAGTCTATATGAAGATTAAAGTCCCCCAAGATTATTGCATTACCTTTGTTGCAAGCTCCTACTATTTTTTGATTAATATTCTGTCCAACGGAATAGCTACTGTTAGAGGGCCTATATACTACTCCTACCAGTGTTTTCTGCCCCTTGTTATTCCTTATCTCCACCCATACTGATTCTACTTCCTGATCTTCTGAGCCGAGATCCTTTCTCGCTACTGTCCTTATGTCATCCTTTATTATCAGGGCTACTCCCCCTCCTTTTCCATTCTTTTCGAAACGTCAAGTACCCTGGAACATTTAGGGGTAGAAATTAGGTCGCGCCCCATTTGGGGCGCAAATATCGTCCGGACGCAAATATTAGCGCCTGCCGCTAATTATCGGCACTGACAGGAAACTTCACTTTTACCGCCCCGGGAGGTGAGTGGAGCGCTAAAGCAGGCGCTGCACACCTCTCTTAAGGCGCAAAGGCCGAGCAGTGAGGCGCTAACTCGGAGCGCTGGCGAAGCTCATGTAATGTCAGTCAGCAATGGAACACACACACAATGGCACGGGCCAGTTCTTAAAGGGGATGGTTAATCTTGCTTTCCATCCACATCCTGTTCATTGCTGCCTTGAATCTCGGCCTGGAGAGACTTGCACATCAAATGTGCTGGAAAGAACAATGGAGCGTACCAGGCAAAGAGCTCAGAGTGCAGCTCCCACAGTCTCTGCTAAATCGATACAAGGAATGGCAAATCAAAATGAACCTGCAAAGTGCTGCTCAGTACCCAAAACTCCATCACACAACGTTGAATCTCTCCAGAAGTCTCTCCCTCTCTCTCTCAGAATGCGTAGTTCAAAAATGCCACCAAAAATAAAAGACAGGAAGAGGCCCCCTTTAAATAGTGCCCCCCCCAGCCCCACAGCGATTGATAGCGTTCCAGTCTTCTGGTCGTTGGAAGCGCCAGGCGGTAAGGCAGGGGGCGCCACTCAATTTCCGCTACGGGGCGCCACAAGGGCGTTGCACCATGGAATGACGTCACAATCTGCGCGCGCAGGTGGTCGCAGCGGTAAGTTTTAGCGCCGCCGCACAATCTCAAGTTAAGTTCTCGAGCGGCGCAAACATCGCTGCGCCCGGGCGTTAGCGGCTTTGCGCCCCATTAGCGCCCTCTTAAGGCGCTAACGGGAGGCGCAACCAAGTGAATTTTTACCCCTTAGTTCCTAACCTTGGCCACCTTGCAACCACGTCTCTTTAATGGCTATTAGATCAAACCCATTTATCTCTATTTGTGCTATTAGTTCATCTATTTTGTTACGAATGCTTCGTGCATTCAGATAAAGAGCCTTTAATTTAATTTTTTTTACCATTATTCCCTGCTTTGACCTTATTCTCTGCTGCACGTCTACCGTTAAACTCTCTGGGGTAAAAATTGAGTCGCGCCCCATTTGGGGCGCTAACCTCGCCGGGGCGCGACTTTTAGCGCCCCGAAAAAATTAGCGGCCCCGCGCCGGAACTTCAGTGGTTGCGCCCCAAGAGGGAAGCGGGGCGCAACTGGAAGCAGCCCGCATCCCTCTTGGGGCGCTGCGAGTGAATATCCTGGCGCTACGTGCCGCAGCGCCACGCGCTGCGGCACGTCGCGCCGCGGTATTGCAGGCCTTCCTCCCCTTCTTAAAGGGGAGGGACCCTGCGCAGCGCGAACCGGGGCCCAGCTGGGCCCCCAGGGATCGGAGTGCCGGCAAAAGAGCCCGGCACTCAAGAGAAGTGCCGGGCTCTTGGAGCGCAGCCGGCACTTCACGGTGGGGGGGCTTCACGGGGGCCGGGGGCAGGTGCTGGCAGGCGGCCAGCAACAAAAATGGCCGCCTGCCACCTCCGCTTTAAATATCGCCGCCCCGGCCGCACGTACGCCTCCCTGAACCCGTCGGACATAGCGTCTGGCGGTAAATCAGGGGGCGCGACTGAAGATCACGGCCGGGGCGCGAGCGGGGTGCTGCGCACGGCGATGACGTCATCGCCGGCGGCGCAGCGCCACAGGGCGCTACCGGCTGCCGCCGCCGCTAACCTCCCACTAAATTTTTCGGGAGGCGTGGGCGGCGCTGCGCCCGGGCGTTAGCTGCTTTACGCCCCATTAGCGCCCTCTTAAGGCGCTAACGGGAGGCGCAAGCAGCTGAATTTTTCCCCCTCTGTCCCTTCCTGTCACACTCTGCCTATTTTTACTCAAATCGCTACGCTGCTCTATTGCCTTGACCTTTCTCTTTCGATTTCTAAATTTCCCCTCACGTGACCGCCCCCCCCCCTTTTTTAGTTTAAAGCCCTTTCTATAGCCCTAGTTATTCGATTCACCAGGATGCTGGTTTAAGTGGAGCCCATCCCGACGGAACAGCTCCCTCTTTCCCCAGTACTGGTGCCAATGCCCCATGAATTGAAACCCCTTTTTCCCACACCACTCTTTGAGCCACGCATTTAACTCTCTGATCTGCTTGACCCTATGCCAATTTGCGCGTGGCTCAGGTAGTAATCCAAAGATTATTATCCTTGTGGTTCGGCTTATTAATTTAGACCCTTCTCCTCAAACTCCCTCAGCAGAACCTCATTCCCAGTTCTACCTATGTCGTTGGTTCCTACATGGACCACGATAACTGGATCCTCCCCCTCCCACTCCAAGTTCTTCTCCAGCCGTGAGGAGATATCCTTAACCCTGGCACCGGGCAGGCACCACAGCCTTCGGGACTCTCTTTCGCGGCTGCAGAGAACAGTATCTATCCCCCTGACTATACTGTCCTCTACTACTACCACATTCCTTCCTTCTCCCCCCACTTGGATGGCCCCCTGTACCACAGGGCCGTGGTCAGTTTGCCCATCCTCCCTTTTCCTCATCCATACAGGTAGAAAGTACCTCGTACCTGTTGGACAAGGTCCAGGGCTGAGGCTCCTCCATCACTACATCCTGGGTCCCCATACCTTCCTGACTCGCAGTCACACCCTCCTGTCTCTGACCACTGACGAACTCTAAAGTACTACTTAACCTAAAGGGTGTGACTGCCTCCTGGAACAAAGTGTCCATGTAACTCTCCCCCTCCCTGATGCGTTGCAATGTCTGCAGCTCGTACTCCAGCTCAACAATTCTGCGCCGAAGTTCCTTGAGTTGTAGACACTTACTGAAGATGTGGTTGCTCGGGATCGCGATGCTCTCCACAAACTCCCACATGCTGCAGTTACGACACACCACCTGCCCTGCCATCTCTAACCTTGTTTTATTTATTAATTAATTAGTTAAAGATTTTATTCAATCGATATTTTAGGTTTATTGTTTGATTATTTTATTTAGTTGAAGTTATTAATTTAATAAGTACTAGCAAGTTACAGTTTCTCAGCTCTTAATTTAACCCCCTTCTCTAACTTAGAGAGCAAAACAGAGCTGTAATACTCACCAACCAATCACCTACCTGCTCTCCTGTGACGTCACTCTTTGATGTTGTTTTTGAATCGGAGCCTTACCGCTGCCGCTGCTTTAATTCAGCTCCGCTCCCGGTCCGCTCTTTATCCTCTCGCCGCTGCCGCTGCTTTAATTCAGCTCCGCTCCCGGTCCGCTCTTTATCCTCTCGCCGCTGCTGCTGCTTTAATTCAGCTCCGCTCCCAGTCCGCTCTTTATCCTCTCGCCGCTGCCGCTGCTTTAATTCAGCTCCGCTCCCGGGCCGCTCTTTATCCTCTCGCCGCTGCCGCTGCTTTAATTCAGCTCCACTCTCGGGCCGCTCTTTATCCTCTCGCCGCTGCCGCTGCTTTAATTCAGCTCCGCTCCCGGGCCGCTCTTTATCCTCTCGCCGCTGCCGCTGCTTTAATTCAGCTCCGCTCCTGGGCCGCTCTTTATCCTCTCGCCACTGCCGCTGCCGAGGATGTTCATTTTAAAATGGAACCTTATTCCTCCAACCTCTATTATTTGTCATTTTACTATTTCAAACCTTCACATTTGTAGTTCTAACTCCTAACGACTTGATCTCTGCTGTACCCAATCATTACAAAGTCTGTTAACAGGCTCATGTGGGGGAGGGGGAAGCTGGATGTACAAACAGAACATTTTTCCTTGTAGATAAAATTGGAGAATTTTAACGATGATCATTTCTCCCCTTTACAAAAAAATATATATTTACAACAACAACAACAACTTTGTATTTATGCAGCGCCTTTAACATAGTAAAACGTCCCAAGGCGCTTCACAGGAGTATTAAAAGACAACAAATTTGACACCGAGCCACAGAAGGAGAAATTAAGGCAGGTGACCAAAAACTTGGTCAAAGAGGTAGGTTTTAAGGAGCATCTTAAAGGAGGAAAGAGAGGTAGCGAGGAGGAGAGGTTTAGGCAGAGAATTCCAGAGCTTAGGGCCAAGGCAACAGAAGGCAAGGCCACCAAAGGTTGAGCGATTATAATCAGGGATGCTCAAGAGGGCAGAATTAGAGGAGCGCAGATATCTTGGGGGGTTGTGGGGCTGGAGGAGATTACAGAGATAGGGAGGGGCGAGGCCATGGAGGGATTTGAAAACAAGGATGAGAATTTTGAAATCGAGGTGTTGCTTAACCGGGAGCCAATGTAGGTCAGCGAGCACAGGGGCGATGGGTGAACGGGACTTGGTGCGAGTTAGGACACAGGCAGCCAAAAGTACTGGAGGGAAATCTTTAAAATACCTTGAGCTGTCCAGCCGTCTGAACTGCAGTGTGTACAACCTATTATCTATTAACTCCGTTCTCAGTGATAGCAATGCTCCCCATCCCAGTTCTCTCTTTTGTGAGAATATAGTAAACATAGAAACATAGAAGATAGGAGCAGGAGAAGGCCATTCGGCCCCTCGAGCCTGCTCCGCCATTCAATGCAATCATGGCTGATCATCCAAATTCAGTACCCTGTCCCTGCTTTCTCCCCATATCCCTTGGTCCCTTTAGCTTTAAGAAATATATCTAACTCCTTCTTGAATATATTTAATGAATTGGCCTCAACTGCCTTCTGTGGTAGAGAATTCCACAGGGTCACCACTCTCTGGGTGAAGAAATTCCTCCTCATCTCAATCCTAAATGGCTTGCCCCTTATCCTTAGACTGTGACCTCTGGTTCTGGACTCCCCCGCCATCGGGAACATCCTTCCTGCATCTAGTCTGTCTAGTCCTGTTAGAATTTTATAAGTTTCAATGAGATCCCCTCTCATTCTTCTAAACTCTAGCGAATATAAGCCTAATCGACCCAATCTCTCTTCATACGTCATTCCATAGTACAACACCAGCTGCATATTAAAATGTATCATAGCCGTGGAAGAGAGGCAGGCAGTCGGGACAGATGGTCGCATTGACAAAGCGCTACCTGGACCTGTTGATGGCTTCCCTTGCCAGGCCCAGAAGCAGACTAATAAGGAGGTCCTCCGACTTGCCCATTCCCCTCCTCCACACCAGTGGCTGAAGATCAGGAGCGTGAGACTGAAGTGCAGCCAGAAGTTGAGCAGCAGCCCCTTCGAGTAGTGGAAGAGGGGCTGGAATCTCTCACACTCCATATAAATGTGAATTTAGTTAGAAGCCCGTTGCACACGACTGCTCCATGCAACACTCTCCACACCAGATCCCTGCTGGATGGCAAGACGGAACGCCAGGGCATGTCCGGATGGGAGACAAGGGCGAGGAAGTGAAGAGTGTGAAGGAGCAGCTGGTACAGGAAACCCCTCTGCACAGAGTGGAAAGGCACGGAGGGAATTTAATAAAAATGGCTCAAGTTGCGAGGCGGAGGTGCTGATGAGAAATTCCATCTGAATGGGGGTTAGCTGGGATGGGATTCTTTCGCCATTTCTTCAATCAGAAGTGTTTCCTTGGTTTCTGCAGCCAGAATGCACCACCCCTTTAAGAGGTGCTGGCTGCCTTTAAGTGGCGTCACAGCTGCCCGATAGCTGGCAAACCCTACAGGCATGCTGCCATTAGTGTGGGTAGAGCTGCCTGCACGCCTACATCATTAAAATGATCAGGCAGTAAGCATGAGTATCACGTTACTTTCAACAGGCGCATGTAGTGCATGTCCCGCCCCTGCAACTGATTCTGGGGGCCATCGGCTTTCTAGGGTATTATCTCCTCTCACATTGTCCATACCGTTAATAATCTTAAATATCTGGATCAGAGCCTCTCTAATTCTCTGTCTATCCAGTGAGGTAACAAGTATCTTTACAGCTCAATGATCTCAGAGCGGGGATCATCCCTATTGCCCTTCTCTGGATGATCTCTGTAGTCACTTCCTGAGAAGGGTGGACCAAAACTGGATACAGTACTCCAAATGAGGTCATCCTTATGTAACCCTAGTTTTGTAATGAATTGTCTGGGAAATACAAATGTAAGGAGGATTGTTAATTTAATGGATAGAAGAGGTAATTAGGAAAAGGTTGAGATTGATAGATTTTTGGACTCCAGGGGAATCAAGGGATATGGGGTTTGGGCGGGAAAGTGGAGTTGAGGTCGAAGATCTGCCATGATGTTATTGAATGGCAGAGCAGGCTCGAAGGGCCGTATGGCCAACTCCTGCTCCTAATTCTTGTGTTCTTATCCCTTTGCAGCTTCCTTTGGTCTTCCAAACAATTAACTATACCTATTTTGGTATCATCTGCACACCACTACCTCTAGGGCTATATCCAAATCATTGCTATACATAGTAAACAGAAGTGGACCCAAAACTGAACCCTGTGGGACATCACTACCCACTTCCAACCACTCTGGAAAAACTGCCCTTAATTTCTATTCTCTGATTTCTCCCATTTTTCAGTTCAGTTTGCTATCCTCCCCAATAAAAAAGGTGAAGCGCAAAAAACAAATATGGATAGCCACTTTCTCATGGCCACCCTTTGCTGGGTGACTGCTTGTTGCTGTGGTTCCTCTGTGTTGCTGGTGGTTGGCGCTCAAGGGTTTCCTGGGGCAGTGCCTGGCAAAGAAAAACAGGTCGCGGCGGCTGGCCGCTGCAATTGGCGGGTGCGGCCGTCGAGCGGCGCTGGCGGGCGGAGCTGTAGTTCAGCAGTTAGCCGCAGGATGACGCTGCGGCGGCCGGTTTGTTCGGTTGCTAATGGCAGGCGGGTTTGTTTACTTCCGGGTCGGCACCGGAGCCGGTGGGGGAGTGAGCGTGAGAGGAGATGGCGGCGGAGCCGGAGTCGGAGGGAGACGACGTGCCGGGTGAGTGAGGCCCGTCACAGTGCTGAGTACCTGGGGCTCCGGAGAGGCGTGAGAGCGGGGCCTGGGGCTGAGATTACCCTCACCCCCACCAGGGCTCGACCTGTTGAACTGTCACTGAACCCGGGCAGCGTCTGCCTGCAAATAAATAAAAACCGTGAAATAGGATGAGCTGTGAGAATATGAAACACCTCCTTAACCTTTGGTGACCCGGGACAGCGGTTACCGCCTCCCAAGGAATTAATATTAACGTGTGTGGGGCAGGCTTGAAGGGACTCTGGGGAGAATGTGCCAGAGTGGGACCACGAAAGATGAAGGAGGTTTACTGTGTCAGCTGCGGCTCAGTGGGTGGCACCCTAGCCTCTGAGTCAGAAGGTTGTGGGTTCAAGTCCCACTCCAGAGACCTGAGCAGAGAAATCTAGGCTGACACTCCAGTGCAGTGCTGACGGAGTGCTGCACTGTTGCAGGTGCCGACTTTCGGATGAAACGTTAAGTCGAGGTTCCGTCGGCTCTCTATCAGGTGGTCGTGACAGATCCCATGGCACTATTTCAAAGAAGAGCAGGGGAGTTATTCCTGGTCAATATTTATCCCCTCAATCATCATCACTAAAACAGATTCATCATCACATTGCTGTTTGTGGGCACTTGCTGTGCGCAAATTAGCTGCTGTTTCCTCCATTGTGACTACACTTCAAAAGTACTTAATTGGCTGTAAAGCGCTTTGGGACGTTCGGTGGTCGTGAAAGGTGCTATATAAATGCTATTTTTTTAATAGAATCATAGAACAGTACAGCACAGAAGGAGGCCATTCGGCCCATCGAGTCTGCGCTGGCTCTTTCGAAGAGCAATCCACTTAGTCTCTTTCCCCAGATCACTGCAATTTTTTCTCCAAATATTTATCCAACTCTCTTTTGAATCTACTATTGAATCTGTATCCACTACCCTATCAGGCAGTGTATTCCAAATCCTAACTACTTGTTGCATAAAAAAGTTTTTCCTCATGTCGCCTCTGGTTCTTTTGCCAATCACCTTAAATCTGTGCCCTCTGGTTATCGACCCTTCAGCCATTGGAAACAGTTTCTCTTTATTTACTCTATCTAAACCCTTCATGATTTTAAACACCTCTCTCAAATCTTCTCTTACCCTTCTCTGCTTTAAGGAGAACAACCCCCACTTGGCTGCTGAAGGAGGATGCAGATGGCACATACTACATTTATGGTTACAGCAGGTTGTAGAGGTGGGAAGGGGAAATAGAAGGATTTACAAATTATGACTTTAAATTCAGTGAAATAGTGGAAGCAGGACTAATGAAGGTTGGTGAGAACAGAGGTAATAGGGAGTAGGACATGATGTAGATGGCCAGTGCAACCTCCAGTGTGAAAACTTATGGTAAAAAGGTCATTGTAAATCCGTGGCACATTACTCACTTTCATGGTACATAAAGGTGTACGTTTTGGACTATAGGAAAAAAGGAAGATTTTCACTGTCCATAGTGAAATCGTTCTTTACACATTTCCCGCAAATAAAGAACAGCAGAATTCTTCCACTAATGAGGTCAGATGCAGGTGACATGATGGTACAACTTGCACCATGTATCATGTATTTGTAAACATACAAAAAATGTCAGACAATTTTTTGGCAAATATGGTATTTTGTTATTATGGTGAAATGTAGAATTCTCATTTTATTCTGTTCATAGCCCAGTGATTCATTGGTAGACATCAGATTGACCAATGTTGTATGAACTGCTTATTTGTACTCTCCTTGTGGCACAAGTGCTTGCTATTAGATTAAAGCCCATATTGTACAAAAACTATTTATACCACATGTGTAGCCTGGGAAGGAATGGTTTATGTTTTCATTCAGCTGTTTTATTGTCTTAGTATCAGCCTCTTTACAGGAGAGTTTCTTAATCGGATGAACTTGTGCTGCTTCAGCTGTGTGTTCTCTCTGGTCCCTGCTTCTGCTCTGCTTCTCTCCCTCTGCTTGTTTGTTGGGAATTTGATGGGATATACAAGTGGAGATATTACAGGCCTGAAGTCAGGTGAAGTTGTTGGGTTTCGCACTAAAGTCCCTCAAGTCCAAGGGCTACAGACTTAAGCATATCTGGTGCATAATTGGCTTAGCCATCCATCATCGAATCTGGCTGAACTACAATAAGATCATTCTCCTCTGCCGAAACCACTCACTACTCTAGGATCAGTATGAAGAGCAAAGATAACCGTTTCTCCAATACCATTTATCTCTTTAAATTTCTCTTCCCTGCTCCTCTACCCTCGTCTCTAGCAACAAATGTGAGGAGTTCATGGACTTCTTTGTCACCCAGAGAGAGACCCATTCAGCCGCCTCTGCTGCTTCCTCCTTGCCCCCTGCCCATCAAGCCAAACCTCCTCCCAGGCCTAACCCCAACACCGAGCACTGAACCCCTGTCTCTAGTTTCTCTCCCATTTTCCCCATGCCCTCTCTGCTCAGAATCATAGGGCTGGATTTTGAAACTGAGGTCGGGTTGGTGTCGTGAATCACACATTCTGGCTTGTGAACCCGCCTCCATCGAGATGTGGCCAACCCACTGTATTTTCCCTTGATTGACTTGTTGAGCCCGCCCAGTGTGCTCAGCAGGCCAATTAAGGGCCACCCGGCAACAGGTGACGTCACAGATTGACATTTCATCTGTCAAGAGCTTTTGACAGATGAAATATCAGCGTTTGACAGCTCTGTGAAGCTGTCAAACACTGACAATATGATTTCTAACTTCAGTCCTTCCTCTCAGGCTGAGTTAGAAATCATTCCACCACAGAAAACAGAAGGCTGCAGTTTTTGACAGGACCACGGCTTTTCTGCTTTCTGTGCCGGTGAGATTTCTGACTCCCGAGAACTGAAGGGCTGACACCTGCAGGAGGAAGTTAAGGTAAGTAAAACTTTTTCCCACACTTAGCACTTACCTTACACACTTACCTCTGCACACATGCACCCATCACACACCTGCCCACCGGACATATCGACCCCTCCAACCCCTGCAGACCCACGGTCCGCCCCGATAACTTGGCGTGGTTGACACCTGTCGGGAAGCCCACATTTCACCTTTTAAAATAGGGATTATCCAAAAAACTGCCCGTTAACTACCTGTTAACAGGCAGTTAATTGTCACTAATCCCTTCCCGCCTCGGGGAGTCGGGTCTCAGCACAGGTCGGGTACCCGCCGCCAGCGAAACTGGCATGGAGGCGGGATGGGGTCGGGACCCCCGAATCTGCAACTTTAACCCCCCACACGCCTCCAAACCCGACTCCACGGGTCATTGAAAATCTAGCCCATAGAATCTTACAGCACAGAAGGAGACCATTCGGCCCATCGTGCTTGTGCCGGTTCTTTGAAAGAGCGATCCAATTAGTACCACTTCCCAGGTCTTTCCTCATAGCCCTGCAAAGTTTTCCTTTTTAAGTATTTATCCAGTTCCCTTTTGAAAGTTACTATTGAATCTGCTTCCACCACCCTTTCAGGCAGTGCATTCCAGATCATCATAACTCGCTGCGAAAAAAAAAAAAATCTCCTCATCTCCCCTCTGGTTCTTTTGCCAGTTATCTTAAATCAGTGTCCTCTGGTTACTGACCCACCCGTCAGTGGAAATAGTTTCTCTTATTTACTCTATCAAACCCCATCATAATTTTGAACACCTCTATCAAATCTCCCCTTAACCTTCTCTAGTCTAAGGAGAACAATCCCAGCTTCTCTAGTCGCTCCACATAACTGAAGTCCCTCATCCACAGTATCATTTTGGTAAATCTCTTCTGCACCCTCTCCAAGGCCTTGACATCCTTCCTGAAGTTTAGTGCCCAGAATTGGACACAATACTCTAACTAAGGCCTAACCAGTGATTCATAAAGGCTTAGCATAACTTAGCATACATTTGGTAGTTGCACCAATGAGCCAATAACCAAGCTACTTATTAATTATCATCAAAAGGATTCTCCAAACTCATAGCTGGGGAAAGTAGGGAAATAAAGGTACACAACTATTGGCAAACCCCACTGGTGCAATACCAAAATAATATTTTACATTTTTGAAAAATTTCCTGTAATACCCTTCTCATGCTCTTGATGCACATACTTACACATCCAATTCTGTCACTAAAAGCAAGATTTTCTTCTTCTGTTGATTTAGTTTACTGGAATACGGCTATGTTACGTGGTTTAGTGTACTCCTTTTCTCGGTCGGTGTCTGCCTTGTCTCAGTGGTTGAACTCTCGTGAATTGTGCATTGGATGAGCCAGATGGAGTGTTTACTGGGTTTAGCAGAAAATATTATTCTCCCAGAAAGGTCATTCCTCCCATCAAGTGCAACAAAAACAAAGAAAATATGATTTGCCTCGAATTGCTGCAGTTCTGCCACATTAAAACATACAGCCTAAAGATTCCTCGTTGTGCTGGGATATGATTCCACAGGTGCCTTGCCTAATCAACCATAAGCGTAAATAGCGAGTGTTCAATTATGAAGGACAGGGCAACCATACTCCTCACCTGATGTACACCAATACACACTTTCCAGGAAGGCTTACTGGCGGGTTAAATGCAATGGATGAGCCAGATGGAACAACTTTTCCAAGATTAACTGGACAATCACAGAAGAGCCCCTCCCCACTACACATGATTTTGTTGGCTACCAGTTAAATGGACACTTTAGAGCTTACCATTGTACTGTGGTATTCTGACCTGCTTACTCCTATTGCATAGAATTCCTGATCCAAATGTTTAATGTTCCTAAACCATGAATAATGTAGTTGGTCCATCAACAGCACATTATAGAGGTTTAATAAATGTTGTGTAAAATGTATCTTCAGTTTTTTTTCTGCAGTTTTGTTTGTACAGAGTTTCCCAGTTTTTTTCTCTAGTCTCTCGATATCCTGGTCCAAGCTGTGCTCTTTTTATTGCCAACTTCTTGGCAAACTAGTGTTTGACGGTTCAGCAGCATTAGTTTGCCCTACTGTCTGCGTTCTCTCTGAATGACGTTGATAAATTAGCTGCATTATTTTCTTATTTAAGGTCCGATTTATGGTGTTAGGGAGCTTGGGTGAGTCTTTTCAAACCCGTTAAACATGATCCCCTTTTATCAAGCGGATGCAGCATGAACTAGATTTAATATCTAACGTTTTAGATAAAGGTGCCAAATGATGTGTTGAAAATGTAATTTCTACACTGTGATTAAATACAGTTTCAGCACCGAGTGCTCGCTGTCCCAATCAAAATAATATGGATGTTAGTTGTTGTCTTATTAGGCTTAAAGGGACTTGGGATGATCGTGTATTAAATTCTTGTTTATAAATGCATTTTTGTTGAATTTTCAAGGACTTCAATATTGTCATATAATGCTGCTTTTAGCGATTGATATGCATCATCCTTATTGTGTTTATTCCAGAGACTGGTTTGTTGATCTTATTTGTTCGTTGGTTATGAAAAGTGGGAATAAATGCTAAAAAAATAATTACTGTTTTCCAAGAGCCAAGATTGCTGTTTTTAAAATTATTACGAATATTTTGCCTGTTAATGCTGACACTAAGTAAGAGTGAAGCAACATGCCATGATGCAGTGTGACTGATCATCTGATGCCCTCCAATTATTCTAAGTGATAAATAGACAGTCACGTTTACATGGTCATAGTGCAGTTCTCCCAGTTACCATCTGGAATTCGGTGGACCACACACAATGCCAATTTGCTGGAATTACTTGTACATTGACAGAAATTTAGATTCGTGTTATGACTTCATGGATGCTAGTTTGAAAGTTTGAAGATTTGAAACATTGAGTACATTGAATTAGCAGAACTGTATATTATGTGAATTATTTTATTATCTGGAAGTATATTGTATTTTTTTCTGGGAATGTGGAGCAGCTAGCTGCTTTCTTTTTTGGGGAGAGTGCCGTGCATACCATTTCAAAGATTACACAAATACTACAAATAAGTGTTTGAAATGAGCATTCATTGTGACTAGGTAAAAAAAATTTCACTACTTTTTTTTGATTTACAATGCAAGTGCCTTGTATTGCTATGTTACTAGGTAATATTCCTATATACACTGTGTTCTCAATGGCATCATATTAGTATTCATACAATGTTCTAGCTATTTAATGGCTGTTGATAAATCTGGGTCATTATAGACTGTCGTGTGATATTTCTTGCAAACACATTGGCTGATTGTTATTTTAAATTGTTGGTGGAAGAGAAGGGAAAACCAGAATGGCCACAGAATGAGTACTTTTGCAGTGTTTTTGATGTATCCACTGATCTAATCAGATGAATGTTAATAATTTATGTTCTTATGGGCTGAGGGAAACATGAGCTCTTCAGTGTGCCAGGAACATTTCTGCAGCATGTTAGCGTGCAAGCTTTTTAAAAAATCTAGGTTAGCTGGTTATTCATCGGTTTTGCTGGTTGTAAGATCTTCCTGTGTGCAAAATGGCTGCTGTGTTTGCCTACAGAACAGTGACTGCACTTCAAAGCAATTAATTGTATGTAAAGCATATTGGGACGTTTGAGATGTGATAAGCCCATATCTAAATGTAAAATTTTTTTTTTTAAATGACAGAGTTTTAATTTATTAGCATGTTAGCAGCATTCTGTACAAGAGAAACAAAAGCCCCGTGTATGAACTTTCTCCTGGTTCTTGGCCGTTATGCACAGATGAGCAACAGAAAAATCTTTCTTCTGCAGATGGCAAATTTGCGGTCTCGGCCGTTTTATTAGAGCTTTTATCTGACCAACTACTATAATTTGGAAGAAATCCCATTATTCAAACTACCTTTTTTATCCCATGAGGTGTCAAATCTGACTCATCTTTTATGGATAGAGGTGAGTTCTAATATAGGGAGAGAAAATCAGAGGGCAGGACACCTGGTGATGGGTCAGAACTCAGTCAGGAGCTCCAGTTTGAAAGTTGCGGAATAATTTACCATAAATGCAGTTTTCATGATTTGATCCTGGAACAATTTGCATGATCTCTGATGCTCGTATTAATGCTTCCCCAATTATCGAGTGCCGATCTTAGCTGAGCTGCCAGGGAGTAGAGATGATCTTTCGCCCGCAGTGAGGGATCAAGGCAATGCAAATAGGATGACCAATTACTTGAGGTGTTCTTTTACGTACGTCCTATCAACTATTACAAAATGGCATTGGCAAAGCCCTGGGAACTTGTCTCCAGTTGACCTGCTTACTCAAAGCCATCTGTGTGTCTCGAAGTTTTAATTGCTTCTTTCATTTACTTAATGATCTAGAACGGTCCCTGCGGATTGGAAGGTAGCAAATATAACCCTGCTATTCAAGAAAGGAGGGAGAGAGAAAACAGACAACTATAGACCAGTTAGCCTGTAGGGAAAATGCTAGAATCTATTATTAAGGACGTTGTAACTGGGCACTTAGAAAATCATAATATGATTGGGCAGAGTGGGCAGAGTCAACATAATATGAGTGGGCAGAGTCAACACGGATTTATAAAAGGGAAATTGTGTTTGACAAATCTGTTAGTTTTTTGAGGTTGTAATTAGCAGGGTAGATAAGGGGGAACCAGTGGATGTAGTGTATTTGGATTTTCAAAAAGCATTCGATAAGATGCCACACAAGAGGTTAGTACACAAAATCAGGGCTCATGGGATTTTGGTAATATATTAGCATGAATTGAGGATTGGTTAATAGACAGAAAACAGAGAGTAGGAATAAATGGGTCATTTTCGGGTTGGCAGGCTGTAACTAGTGGGGTACAGCAAGGATCAGTGCTTGGGCCTCAGCTATTTATAATCTTAGATGAGGGGACTGAGTGTAATGTATCCAAGTTTGCTGACGATATAAAGCTAGGTGGGAAAGTAAGTTGTGAGGAGGACGTAGAGAGGCTGCAAAGGGATATAGATGGGTTAAGTGAGTGGGCAAGAACATGGCAGCTGAAATATAATGTGGAGAATATTTTTTAACTGGTGAGAGATTGGGAAATATTGGTATTCAGAGGGACCTGTGTGTTCTTTTACATGAATCACAGAAAGTTAACATGCAGGTACAGCAAGTAATTAGGAAAGCAAATAGTATATTAGCATTTATTACAAAAGAATTGGAGTATAAGACTAAAGAAGTCTTGCTGTAATTATATGGGGCCTTGGTGAGACCACACCTGGAGTACTGTGTACAGTTTTGGTCTCCTTACCTAAGAAAGGTCATGATGTGGAGATGCCGGCGTTGGACTGGGGTGGACAAAAATGAGAAGTCGCACAACACCAGGTTATAGTCCAACAGATTTATTTAATTTTACAAGCTTTCGGAGCAGTTCGCTCCTTCGTCAGGTAAGTTTAGCAGTGAGAGAATCTCCCAGAATTCACAATTTAAACACAGACAAAATATATTCAAATCTTTCCCTACATCAAAGAGCATAGCCAAGACAATGAGATGTGTCCCAGGGGGTCCAACGTGTCAAACCACCTGCTGGCTGCATATCCTGTCAATCTGTGTAGGTTCTTGTGTTAGCCTTTTTTAAAAAAAAACACCTGGGAAGACCGGCCATGATGTCAAGTCACGTTCTGTATCGTGACATGAACCCGATATCGCGATTGAGGCCATCCGACGGGCCACAGCGAAAAACCGCATAGACCTCCTCAGAAGACGAACACGGGACACAACCAACAGAGTACCCTACGTCGTCCAGTACTTCCCCGGAGCGGAAAAACTACGCCATGTTCTTCGCAGCCTTCAACATGTCATCGATGACGACGAACACCTTGCTAAGGCCATCCCCACGCCTCCACTACTCGCCTTCAAGCAGCCGCCTAACCTCAAAAGTACCATCGTTCGCAGCAGATTACCCATCTTTCAGGCGAACAGCAACCAAGACACCACACAACCCTGCCACGGCAACCTCTGCAAGACATGCCAAATCATGGACACAGATACCATCATCACACGTGAGGACACTACCCACCAGGTACACGGTACATACTCATGTGACTCAGCCAACGTTGTCTACCTGATACGTTGCAGTAAAGGATGCTCCAGAGCATGGTACATCGGCGAGACCATGCAGACACTGAGACAACGTATGAACGGACACCGCGCAACAATCGCCAGGCAGGAGGGTTGCCTCCCAGTCGGGGAACACTTCAGCAGCCAGGGGCATTCAGCTTCGGATATGCGGGTAAGCGTTCTCCAAGGCGGCCTTCGAGATACACGACAGCGCAAAATCATAGAGCAGAAACTGATAGCCAAGTTCCGCACTCATGAGGATGGCCTCAATCGCGATATCGGGTTCATGTCACGATACAGAACGTGACTTGACATCATGGCCGGTCTTCCCAGGTGTTTTTTTTAAAAAAAGGCTAACACAAGAACCTACACAGATTGACAGGATATGCAGCCAGCAGGTGGTTTGACACGTTGGACCCCCTGGGACACATCTCATTGTCTTGGCTATGCTCTTTGATGTAGGGAAAGATTTGAATATATTTTGTCTGTGTTTAAATTGTGAATTCTGGGAGATTCTCTCACTGCTAAACTTACCTGACGAAGGAGCGAACTGCTCCGAAAGCTTGTAAAATTAAATAAATCTGTTGGACTATAACCTGGTGTTGTGCGACTTCTCATTTTTACCTAAGAAAGGATATACTTGCCCTAGAGGGAGTGCAACAAAGGTTCACCAGACAGATTCCTGGGATGGGGTATTGTCCTATCAGGAGAGATTGAGTAGATTAGGCCTATATTCCCTAGATTTTAGAAGAATGAGAGGTGATCTCATTGAAACGTATAAAATTCTTAAGGGGCTTGACAAGGTAGATGCTGGGAGGATGTTTTCCCTGGCTGAGGAGTCTAGAACTAGGAACATAGGAACAAGAGTAGGCCATTGAGCCCTTCGAGCCTATTCTGCCATTCAATGAGATCATGGCTGATCTGTGACCTAACTCCATATACCTGCCTTTGCCCCATATCCCTTAATACCTTTAGTTAACAAAAATCTATCAATCTCAGATTTAAAATTAACAATTGATCTAGCAACAATTGCCGTTTGCAGAAGAGAGTTCCAAACTTCTACCACCCTTTGTGTGTATAAATGTTTCCTAATTTCACTCCTGAAAGGTCTGGCTCTAATTTTTAGATTATGCCCCCAGTCCTAGAATCCCCAACCAGCGGAAATAGTTTCTCTCTATCTACTTTATCTGTTCCCCTTAATATCTTGAAAACTTCGATCAGATCACCCCTTAACCTTCTAAATTCTAGGGAATACAACTTTAATTTGTGTAATCTCTCCTCGGAATTTAACCCTAGGAGTCCGGGTATCATTCTAGTAAATCTACGCTGCACTCCCTCCAAGGCCAATATATCCTTCCTACGGTGTGGAGCCCAGAACTGCTCACAGTACTCCAGGTGTGGTCTGACCAGGGCTTTGTATAGCTGCAGCATAACTTCTACCCCCTTGTATTCTAGTCCTCTGGATATAAAGGCCAGCATTCCATTAGCCTTTTTGATTATTTTCTGTACCTGTTCATGACATTTTAATGATCTATGTACCTAGACCCCCAAGTCTCTTTGGAACTCCACTGTTTTTAGCTTTTCACCATTTAGAAAGTACCTTGTTTGATCCTTATAGGTCTAAAGTGAATGACCTCACATTTGCCTACATTGAAATCCATTTGCCACAGTTTTGCCCATTCACTTAATCTATCGATATCCCTTTGTAATTTTATGCTTTCATCCACACTGCCTACAATGCCGCCTATCTTTGCGTCATCGTCAAATTTGGATATGTGGCTTTCTATGCCATCATCTAAGTTGTTAATAAATACTGTGAATAGTTGAGGCCCCAATACAGATCCCTGCGGGACACCACTAGTCACATCCTGCCAATTCGAGTACCTACCCATTATCCCTACTTCCTGTCTCCTGCCGCTCAGCCAATTTCCTAACCAGGTCAGTAATTTGCCTTCAATTCCATGGGTTTCTACCTTAGTTAACAGTCTCTTTTGTGGGACTTTATCAAATGCCTTCTGAAGTCCATATAAATAACATCCATAGACATTCCCCTGTCCACTACTTTAGTCACCTCCTCAAAAAATTCAATCAGGTTTGTCAGGCATGACCTACCTTTCACAAATCCATGCTGGCTCTCTCAGATCAACTGAAAATTTTCAAGGTGTTCAGTCACCCTATCCTTAATTATAGACTGTAGTAATTTCTCGACAACAAATGTTAGGCTAGCTGGTGTATAATTCCTTGGTTTCCCTCTCTCGCCATTCTTAAATAGCGGAGTTACATGCGCAATTTTTCAATCTACAGGAACGGTTCCTGAATCGAGAGAACTTTGGAAGATTATAGTTAGGGCATCTGCAATGTGCTCACCTACTTCATTTAAAACCCTGGGATGGAAACCATCTGGTCCTGGGGATTTGTCACTCTTTAGTGCCATTATTTTCTTCATTACTGTTATTTTACTTACGTTAATTTTACTGAGTCCCTGTCCCTGATTTAGTTTCCTTGGGATTTCTAGAATGCTATCCTCTTCCTCTACTGTAAATACTGACGTAAAGTAATTATTCAACATGTCCGCCATTTCCTTATTATCATTGACAATATCACTGATATCAGTTTTTAAGGGGCCAACATTGCTCCTGACTACCCTCTTTTTCCTAATATAATTGTAAAAATTCTTTGTGTTGATTTTGATATCCCTTGCAAGTTTCTTTTGATACTCCCTTTTTGTAGCTCTTACTATCTGTTTTGTGACCCTTTGCTGCTCTTTGTATCTTTCCCATTTGCCAGGATCTGTGCTATTTTTTGCATTTTTGTATGCTTTTTCTTTTAGTTTTATGTTGTCCCTTACCTCTTTAGTCGTCCATGGCTGTTTTATTTGGCAAGTTGAACTCTTGCCCCTCGGGTATAAACTGGTTCTGTATTACATTAAATTCTTTTTTGAACATTTCCCACTGATCTGTCATTTTACCCATTAACAGATTTGCCCAGTTGACTATTGGATAAATGTTCACGCACTGTTAGGCTGTTAACGAAATCTGGCTCGTTACTCATTACTAAATCTATTATGGTATGCCCCCTTGTTGCTTCTAGGACATATTGTTGCAGAAAACTATCCCGGACACAATCAAGAAATTCACTACCTTTCTGACAGGTGCTAGTCTGCTTTTCCCAATCTATATGAAAGTTAAAATCCCCAATTAAAACCACTCTGCCTTTGCTACACGCTTGTGTAATCTCTGCATTTATACAATCTAGCACTTCACAGCTGCTACCAGGGGGCCAATCCACAACTCCCACTACAGTCTTAAATCCTTTCCTATTTCTTAATTCTATCCATAAAGTCTCCACTGCTTGCTTACCTCTCGTTATATCCTACTACCACTACAACTTGTATTTATATAGCGCCTTTAACGTCGTAAAATGTCCCAAGGCACTTCACAGGAGTATTAGAAGACAAAAAATTTGACACCGAGCCACATAGAGAAATTAGGGCAGATAACAAAAAGCTTGGTCAAAGAGGTAGGTTTTAAGGAGCGTCTTAAAGGGGGAAAGAGAGGTAATGAGGCAGAGATTTAGGGAGGGAATTCCAACGCATAGGGCCTAGGCAACAGAAGACACAGCCACCAATGGTTGAGCAATTATAATCAGGGATGCTCAAGAGGGCAGAATTAGAGGAGCGCAGATATCTCTTATCATTGAAGTGATTTCATCCTTAATCACTAAGGCTACTCCTCCCCCTCCACCATTTTCCCTATCTTTCCTGTAGACCTTATAATCTGGTATATTTAGTTCCTAGTCCTGACCGTCTTGCAGCCATGTCTCAGTTATGGGTACCATGTCATACCCTCCAATTTGAATTCGCGCCTGCAGCTATTTCAATTTATTCCTTATACTCCGTGGGTTAGTAAAAGAAGGCTTATTTGGGCCACACAACCTAGCCTGTCCTTCAGTTCTAATGTTTTACTGACATGTTTCTTATTTCTTTCTCCTGGTTTAATCACTTTACATCTTTTAGTTTTCCCTTTACCTGTAGTGCCTAAAGCACAGTTTCTGACTGTTACTCTACTGTCTTCCCTTTCATTTGTTTTTAAACTATTATTTGTACTACAATTTCCACCTGAGCCCCTATCTGTCCCCCTAATTATAGAAACCCCTACAATTATGCTTCCTCTCCTCTTCCTCTTCCCCGCTTTGGACAGCCTCCTGCTTCAAAGTGCCATGGTCCGCATTCTGGCTGTCCTTCCGACAGTCTTTATCCTTATCCTCACAGGTAGCAAGTATATTGTACCTGTTGGATAGGATCAGTTTCTGTGGATCTTCGTTCTCTTTCTCACCTGGGTTGCCCTTACTCTGCACACCATCAGTCACACCAACCCCATCCTGAACCTGCACCTCTCTACGAGGTGTGACTGAGGTTTGGAGCAAACTGTCCAGATACTCCTCCCCCTCCCTTATGTGTCGGAGTGTCTCCAACTCGCACTCCAGATCAATGACTCTGAGCCGCAGAGATTCGAGACGGAGATATCTGTTGCAGATGTGTTCGCTTGGGATAGTCTCGCTGTCCACAAACTTCCACATACTGCAGTCCAGACACACAACCTGCTCTGCCATATCTTAGTCTAACCTTATTTTATTTATTTAATTAAAGTCTTTATTCAAACAATTATTTGTAGTTATATTTAGCTTATCTAGTTAAGCTATTTATTTAATAAAGTATGTTATAGTTCCCCAGCTCTTAGTTTAAACCACTGTCCTAGCTTAGAGAGAAACATTTTTTTAATACTCACCAACCAATCACCTACCGGCTGTCCTGTGACGTCACTCCTTGTTTTTTGTTGTTGTTTTTGAATTCGGCGGACATACTCTGCCTCCGCTGCTCCGCTCGGGGACTAGGGGTCTCAGTCTCAGCATAAGGAGTCGGCCATTTAGGGCTGAGATGAGGAAATATTTCTTCATTCAGAGGAGTGGTGAATCTTTGGAATTCTCTACCCCAGAGGGCTGTGGATGCTCAGTCATTGAGTATATTTAAATCAGAGATTGATAGATTTTTGGATACTAAGGGAATCAAGGATATGGGGACAGTGCGGGACGGTGGAGTTGAGGTGGAAGATCAGCCATGAACTTATTGAATAAGGAGCAGGCTCGAAGGGCCGAGTGGTCTACCCCTGCTCCTATTTCTTATGATCTTATGTTCATATTGGCTCCTGGTTAAGCAACTCCTCAAATTTAAAATTCTCATCCTTGTTTTCAAATACCTCCATGGCCTCGCCCCTCCCTATCTCTGTAACCTTCTCCAGCCCCACAACCCTCAGATATTTGTGCTCCTCCAATTATAGCCTCTTGCTTATCCCTGATTTTAATCGCTCCACCATTGGCGGTCTTGCCTTCAGTTGCATAGGCCTGAAGCCCTGGAATTCTCTCCCTAACCCTCTCCGCCTTCTTCCTCTCTTTCCTCTTTTAAAATGCTCCTTAAAACCTACCTCTTTGACCAAGCTTTTGGCCATCTGCCCTAATATCTCCTTACGTGGCTTGTTGTCAAATTTTGTTTGATAACGCTGCTGTGAAGCACCTTGGGGCGTTTTACTACGTTGAAGATGCTATATAAGTTGTTTTGTTGTTTAGTCCCACACCCGGTATTTGTATTCTTTTGTCCAAGTACTCCTCGTGTTTGTTCTTTTTCAGTCTTACAACTTGGTGTTTGTTTTTTAGTCCTGCTTCCTAGTGTTGTTTATTTTTAAGGTACAAATCTGCTGTTCTTTTTAGTCCTGTTCCTCTGTTTGTATGGTTTTTAAGAGCACACACCCTGAAACCTCCCAAACGCTAAAATTCCCCTCTCCAGTGCTTTTAAATATATTGGAGGTGCAAATAATACTGCATTTGTTAGATATACAGTTCTTACCTACTCAGTATTAGATTAGATGCTCCATTATTTGAATTGTGCCTATAAAGTAGTAAACTCCAGTACAACATGTTTCTATAAATCAGTAGTTTTTGTTTATTGTAACATGTTGAGAAATAATTTGCAGTTCATGTCCCATTGTGAGAGATTACTGAAAGAAAAGGCAACAAATGCAATGGAGAAAACACCCTGGAGCAGTGACAGAGTAATAGATAAGCACAGAGTGGAAGGGCGACAGTAGCAGTAAGACGGTAACAAAGGGAGAAATAAAAGAAGAGGGAGAGTGATAAAAGAAATGAACAGGTATAGGAACCCATTATCAGAAAGAAGCACAAAGAAATAATAAGAAAGTGAGAGAAAAACAGAAAAGAAGACAGTAACACAGACGTGTGTGTGTGGCGGGTTCAACAAAGCAGCTTTTCCAGAGGGCGCTCAAACCTCTTGATGTGGCTGTGTATAAGTGCTTCCAAGGTGGACATATGAATTGCCGCGGCATTGAAATTTTCCTTGACTTTGAAATGTTCACCATCCTAAAAGCACAAAGGACTCCACAAGCTGCATCATTGCAGCCTCTCTGACTTTAACCTCTCAAGCCGCAGGGATCGGTGCTAGGACCTCAGTTATTCACAATATATATTAATGATCTAGACGAGGGAACTAGATGCAATATCTCCAAGTTTGCAGACGACACAAAGCTGGGTGGGCGTGTGTGCTGTGAGGAGGATGCAGAGAAACTCCAGTATGATTTGGACAGGTTGGGTGATTGGGCAGATGCATGGCAGATGCAGTATAATGTGGATAAATGTGAGGTTATCCACTTTGGTGGCAAAAACAGGAAGGCAGATTATTATCTGAACGGCAATAGATTAGGAAAAGGGGAAGTGCAACGAGACCTGGGTGTCCTTGTGCACCAGTCGCTGAAGGTAAGCATGCAGGTGCAGCAGGCGGTTAAGAAGGCAAATGGTATGTTGGCCTTCATAGCGAGAGGATTCGAGTACAGGAGCAAGGATGTCTTGCTGCAGTTGTACAGGGCCTTGGTGAGACCACACCTTGAGTATTGTGTGCAGTTTTGGTCGCCTTATCTGAGGAAGGATGTTCTTGCCATGGAGGGAGTGCAGCGAAGATTCACCAGGCTGATACCTGGGATGGCAGGAATGACGTATGAAGAGAGATTGGGTCGATTGGGCTTGTATTCGCTGGAGTTTAGAAGAATGAGAGGGGATCTCATTGAAACTTATAAAATTCTAACAGGACTAGACAGACTAGATGCAGGAAGGATGTTTCCGATGGCGGTGGAGTCCAGAACCAGGGGTCACAGTCTAAGGATAAGGGGTAAGCCATTTAGGACTGAGATGAGGAGGAATTTCTTCACCCAGAGAGTGGTGAACCTGTGGAATTCTCTACCACAGAAGGCAGTTGAGGCCAATTCATTAAATATATTCAAGAAGGAGTTAGATATATTTCTTAAGGCTAAAGGGATCAAGGGATATGGGGAGAAAGCAGGGACACGGTACTGAATTTGGATAATCAGCCATGATCTCATTAAATGGCAGAACAGGCTCGAGGGGCCGAATGGCCTACTCCTGCTCCTATCTTCTATGTTTCTATAAGCCAAAGCCTGTACCCGCTCTAAAATAAACAAAGCCCTCAAGAAACAACTGCAAGACCTTGTTGAGAAATAAAGCAGTAACATCTGCTCAATACACGTAACACATGAGGATCACCTCGTTCGAGGTTTACTAGGATTGTTTTAGTTTGGATCCTAGTTTCTGTAGAGATGAATTACTGCTAGACAAGGTCCAGAAGCGCAGTTCAACAAGTGCTATTGCTACGTCTTGTATTATAGTTGTGTGGCAACCAAAGTATGCAATTATTTTGTGTATTTCATTTTAAGGTTTGAAACACCACAGATTGAATGGTGATTCAGAGCCTTATTACACCCATACTTGCAGCAGGGAGGAGAGTATTAATGTAGAGGAGTACCTTAAATGCAATTGAACTAGAATATGAATATTTAGAAAATATGTTCACAAAATTTATTAAAATAATGTTTGCAAAGTATTTCCTTTGAATTGCATATTCTTTAGTATCTTTTAATTGCAATTTCTGTAAAATGCTTTGTATAATCCTGTAACATATTCAAAAAACAAGACACAAGGGGAGAGACCCTGTTAAAAGGAGATCTATTCTGGCGATGTGCCAGAAGTTGCCTGTTCCATACTGTGAAAGCATGGCTTCTCTGAGCTGATGGTGGTGTGGCATGGATGGTAGCTGTGGAGGTGCCCAGCTCAGATTATATTCCCCGTGGAGAAAGGTAATATGGTGGTGAAGGGAATAGTGGTAATAAAAAAATATATATATATATTCCACACGGATCTGTATGATTGTATATTGATGGCTTTCCTTGATGGGGAGCCTTCAAACTACATTGCTAGTAAGTTGTAAAAATGCACGTGGACCTCAGCTGTATGTACTTCTCAGTGAGCTAAGCTACCACACCCCTAAGTTTTGAAATGAGCTCTGTAAATGAGAAAAATGTGTTCCCTAGTAGGTAACTACAGTTCAACACTGGCCATAAAGCAACCTTCCTGCTGCTCGTTGAGATGAATGAGATGAATTAAAGACATCTGGCAGTGACCTACAGGACTGAGCTGTCTTTGTCTGGTTGAGTGTGTAATTCCTCATATACCCAATTAGTTCAAAATTCAGCCAAATAAACTTGACTTTGAGAACTGACGTAGAATTTTTGCAATAAAATCAAAAATAACAGTTTAAAAAAATCAGTTTAACCATATCTGATTTCTCTCCAAACAAATAACACTGTGGCATCCACCTTATTTGTCAGTCCCTTTGTGATTTATTTTGAACTTGGTTTCTTGTCATCCATCCTATTCTTTTTTCATTAGAATAATGAACTTCCTTTAAGCCATTAGTGATTGTAAAGAACAAACTCCTGTAGATGATTGAACAGTACTGCAGGATCATTATTTAATATAAGGATAATGTTATGAGAGGAATGAAATATGATGTATACAAATGGATTAATATGGTAACTCAGCGGGGAGTTGTTTGTGATGAGTATTTGGAATTGTTTATTTGTACATTCTATTTACCTCATATGTTGAAAGCAAATGTTAATTTGTTGACAAATGATGAGGCATAGTGATCAGAACGATGTGATGATGAGAATGTCCATCCTTGTTTTAAAATAATCTATTATTTGACATCCCCTCTGCCTTGCTAGCTTAGGTGGATTACATGGGACCAGATAGAAAGCCAAGGCCCAACTGGTTACCATGGCTATCTGCTGGAAAGGAATGTCAGGGGTCATCGGGGTGAGGGCATGAAGGGGTACTGTGAATTTATAGATAAAGAAAGAATTTGCACTTGTATAATGCCTTTCCAAAGTGCTTCACATCCAATGAAGTACTATTGAAGTGTAGTCACTGTTGTAATGTAGGGAAATGCGACAGCTAATTTGCACATAACAAAATCCCACAAACAGCAATAAGATAAATCACCAGATAATCTGTTTTAGCAATGTTGCTTGACCGATAAATGTTGCCTGCAACACCAGGAGAACGCCATGCTTTTCTTTGAATAGTGCCGTGGTATTTTTTTTACGTCAACCTGATGGGGCCTTGATTCAAAGGCTCACCTGAAAGACGAGACCTCTAACAGTGCAGCACTCCTTTAGTATTGCACTGAAGTGTCGGCCTAGATTATGTGCTCAAGTCTCTGAAGTGGGGCTTGAAAACATGACCTTCTGACTCGGAGGCAGGAGTGCTACCACCCGACAATAGATGATGCAGATTTGCTGAGGGAACAGTACTAGGTGTATTCTCTTCCCTTAAAAAAATGTTAGATATATATGTACAAAATAATTGTATACCTTGAACTCTGCAAGAATGTGTTATAAGGCAATATGGCTTACAGCCTAGAACAAGTGAGTTCCCAGTGGTTGGTTTCTCTGTTCATGTTTACTAGGTTGATGGTTTTTGTTATTCCATATTCAAACTTCTGCTGGTTTGTGAGGAATTTAGCACATCAATTGTTACAACGAGTCAATGAAATATTCAACTGTCGTGACTTCTCAAGTAATTGTTAAATAAGCAGTATAATAAATAAAGTAAAACATGGTGGAGGCAAGTGTTATTTATTGTTATAATAATATATATATACATTTAGTAACATACTTAGATCAACGTAACACAATTGAATTAAGATAATAGAGTGTAGGATCATCTTGGGTCGTCAGTGGAAATGCCTTGTTTATAGATGCTACTAGAAAATTGCAGAATGTGTGGACATTTATTTTATGCCATAGCAGGCATTAGAACATGTTATTGATTCAATACAAATAGTTTAAAAGTTCCATCATATAATTTATTTTACTTTCAGATACTGGAGCTGTTTTTACATTTGGTAAAAGCAAATTCTCAGAGAATATTCCCAGCAAATTCTGGCTGAAAAATGACAAAGCTGTCTCAATCAGCTGTGGGGATGAACACACTGCGTTCATAACTGGTGAGTCGTTAGCCCCAACTTGGAATTTATTTATTTATCTCTCTGTATGCAAAGATGGGGCAGAATTTTTTTGCTTTGACTATTCAGCAAGAGCAACAAGTAAGGATCACAGAAATAAAGCTACAATTTTATTGCTTCAGCATCCTTTTAAAAAAAAAATTCACTCTCAATATTTTGAAGACAATCATGTCAGGATGGTATTTCCAGGTGCACATTTAGCTTGTTGCACCTTGATGATCCTACTAAAACATAATTGGTTGGGGACAAAAACACACACACAAATGGTACTTTCTGCATCCATCCTGGAGCCTGACCTCAGTAGTTTCAGTTAACTATAGTGAGAAGTCGCACAACACCAGGTTATAGTCCAACAGTTTTATTTGAAATCACAAGCTTTCGGAGCGGCTGCTCCTTCGTCAGGTGAAGTGAAGAAATACAAATCGGCACAGCATATACAGGAAACTTTCGTTTATCCGGCATCGACGGGACCGGCGTGGTGCCGGTTTATCGAAAGTACCGGATAACAGAGAGTTATATCTACCGAGGCTATTTTTAACAAAGAGACTCCAAGCAGCACGGGAGAATCTATTCAAGCTACTGCAATGTTTCGGACTTGCGACAGCGCCAGGAGGCCGAGTAGTGGCACTTTTGAAAAGTACCCCTACTGACTAAATCGGCGTTCGCGGACTCGGGATCGGCAACATTGCCGGTTATTTGAGAGTATTTTTCGGAGCACTCAGCGTTCGCGGAGACTCGACTGCGACTCGGCAACATTGCCGGTTATTTGAGAGGAGTTTTCGGAGGATGATTTTTGCCGGTTAAGCGAGAATTCCGGATATTTGGGTGCCGGATAAACGAAAGTTTCCTGTATAGACAGAGAACAATGAGGTCTATATATGCTGTGCCGATTTGTATTTCTTCACTTCACCTGACGAAGGAGCAGCCGCTCCGAAAGCTTGTGATTTCAAATAAAACTGTTGGACTATAACCTGGTGTTGTGCGACTTCTCACTTTTGTCCACCCCAGTCCAACACCGGCATCTCCGCATCAGTTAACTATGCACAGGAGTCTATGTGATATGGCCAGAGCTATCTGTGATGTAAGTTGAATTAGCTGATATCAGCTAGCAGCTAGGACAGCAGGAGGGCTCCTATCAACCCATGGGCTAGGGAGGGGGAAATTGGCCAGGATTCCATTCCAGATTGCGATATTATGATATTTCCTTGAAGTATGAGTGTGTGGATACTGGATGAGGGCAGATTTGGATTTGGTTGTGATACCCTTAACTGTCAAATAGCCTGGCATCGCTCACTATCAAGGTTTACACATCACTTGGGCAGAATTTCAGCGGGCAACTGCTGCCTGTGGAATCGGACCCTAGTGAGGGAGTTAATTCCTTCACGAAAGGTGGGGAGAAAATTGGAACAAAGAAACAGAAAAAGAAACACATTTTAAGTACAGTAAACTCTTTTGTATCTGGCACCGACAGGACCGGGATGGTGCCGGTTGATTAAAAATTCCGGATAACGGAGAGGTATATCTACCGAGGCTATTTTTAATAAACAAAAATAAAAAAATCAAGAAATGTGCAGTATAATTGGGTACTTCCCTACAGAATGTTGTGTTAAATGGATGGTGGAAGATGCTTGATTAAGTACAGTAATGCCAGTTGAGGGTAATCCATAACTCTTTAATTACTTAACAGTAAAACAAAACTTATAAACGACTGTATACTGTAGTTTTCGGAGTATGAATTCTGCCGGTTATTAGAGAATTCCGGATATTTAGGTGCCGTTTAAACGAGAGTTTCCTGTATGTAGTCGCAGAAATGCTGCTAAACGGACGATTGAGACGAAGACGTCAATCTGGACTAGGAGGACAGCTATCATGCGATGAGAATTAAAGATTTTTTTTCTAATTTAGAGTTTCTTTTCATTTCTTTTCTCCTTTAAGACGCTCCATAAATCTACATCTTTGACCAAGCTTTTGGTCATCTGCCCTAATATCTCCTTATGTGGCTCGGTGTCAAATTTTGTTTGATAACACTCCTGTGAAGCGCCTTGGGACGTTTTACTACGTTAAAGATACTATATAAATGCAATTGTTATAGATTGAGTACGGGGAGGAATATTTTCCATTGAATAGTTGTAGTTAAGGCTTTTTCCAAGTGTCTGTATTTTTAATTTGTTAACCCTTTCCTTTACTGTCACCAAGTATCAGGTGTGTCAAATCTTATTTTAATCTGAAAAAATATTCACATTATTTCAAGAAAAAAATGACACGCGTGTCCAATTCTCCAACTGCATATTAGTTGAATATTTTACTCCCAGGCCTCCACCATTGCTGCTTGTAGTTAGTTGCTAGGAGATTGCTGGCCTGATTTTTCCTATTCCCTTCTGTAGGGAAATACATATCCTCACTTGAAGGGATCCTGCTTGCAGTGATGTAGTTGAACTCAGCATCTCATTGTGTGAAGATTGAAGGGGTTGGGGCTCCAATATTCTATGTCACTGTGCCAGCTTCACACTGGGGCTGTTAAACCGTGAGGCTCTAAAACATAAGCAGAAAAATCAGATGAGGCAGCTTTGGGAGAAGTCATGACAGGGGACAGATATCTGCCTTCTTTTAGCTTTAGGTGCTGAGAGATTAATTCAGACACGAGACAGAAAAATAAACAGACAGATAAGATGTTCAAAGATTTATATATTGGGAAACAATGTGAAATACAGAATCAAGGGTAAAATAAAATATTCACGTAAAGCACATTTGTTTTTTGACAGAAAATGGCAAGGTATATATCTTTGGGAGCAACAACTGGGGTCAGCTAGGCTTGGGAACAAAGAACACCATCAACAAACCCACTTGTGTAAAAGGTAAGTTATTGTGTCCTTATGGCACCCATCGTTTCTGGATTCCATAATTTTTAGTTTGTATAACAACAGCATAACATCAGAAACAATGACATAAGAAGCTCTGAGTGATGTTCCTTTCTGCAATTTTTGTTTTCTTGTAACAATATGGTGGCAGTATTTTATCAAATATTTATTCTGATTTTACTTGTGTCGAAGGTTGTCCAATATCGTCATTGGGCTTGTTTACTGTATTTAGTAATAGCAAAATATGAGAAATCAAGTTTAAATCAACATGGTTTAATGTTATGCCAATATACTTTATGCGCAACATTCTTAATTCATCACCTTAAATTGCTCCTGCCACTGCTGTCATTAGTGACATACATGTGAGCATCAGTACTTCATCATTATGTTATATACCTTTTAGTGCTTTCTCCAGACATAATCCATGTTTGGAAAGATCTATTACTGTAAACCTGAGTATTTTCCACAGTTCAAGCGGGCATAGTATGAAAGTTCACAAAATAGGTAATGTTTAAAATTTGTACATAAAACCCTTGCAGAATTGATGTATGTTATTAATGATTCAGCATATTGCCTGATTGATCCATTTACATATAGTTTAATGTGACCCAGAATGGAAGTAGTGCAGTGACCATAACATAATTAAACTTCATATGAACTGGGATAAACTAATACCACAGAAGAAGAAAAATGAAAGACTTAGAATTATATACTGTAGTGCCTTTTGTAAAGAAAGGGTTAATTAGATAGTCCTGAAGTCTACTAATGCTAAAATACTATTGATTTCTCTTTATATTAACAAGTAACTTAATAATCTTTTAGCCTTTGGTTGTTAAACAGGAAAGTATAAGTCAATTTAAAATACCTCTGGGCTGTTGGGCTGGGGCTGACCCTGCAGCAATGATCAGTTTCAGGATGAAGTAATAAGAGAATTAAAGACATGCCATTGCATACTGGTTCCTAAAGTTTCAGAGAACTTTAATCATTTGATAACGGTGTGGGAAAACAGTTAGTTCAGCAAAGGAAAATATCAGGGCATGCATCATCTTATTTAATTGGTGCCAATGATACAGCAACAAAGACAGACTTATTATTTAAAGGTTTCACTTGGTAGAATAGAAATTATATGGACCGAGTGAAACTATCGATAAGATGACGAAGTAAGGGAGTTATACTTGTTAGCTCAATGGAAATGAGCTTGTTAAGCAAGGAAAACTAAAGTTATTGATATTTATATGGAGTTGTATTTTAACTCTTATACAATTAGTGCAGAATTGTCACATTGAGGGAGTAAGAGAAATTTATAAAAACTGGCAATTTGTAATGAGTATTTTGATTTGTAAAGGCCTAAGATACTGATCTCAGAACTGTAACACGTTTGGATCCCCAACCAATCCCATTAGGTGCAGTTGTAAGTACAGTACTACCTTTTAAGTGTATGTTTGAGTACTGTTGCATGTAGTACATGTTTAATAAACTTATGACACCTGACTTCAATGTTTAAGAACCTTATTGATTTGAGGAATGAATCATAAATAAGAACCCCCTCTCTAGCACTTTCATGTCCTCGGAATGCCCAAAGTGCTTTGCAGCCAGTGAATTGCATTTGATGTGTAGTCACATAAGCAAATGTGGCAGCCATTTGTGTATGCCTAGGTCCCACAATTAGCAAATGAGTTGAATGACTAATTAATTTGTATTGGTGGTGTTGGTTGAGGAATAAATGTTGGTTAGGACACTTGGAAACGCCCCTGCTTTTCTTCAAATAATGGCACAGGATCTTTTATGTCCACCTAAACAGACAAACAGAGCTTTGGTTAATGTTTCATCCAAAAGATGGCATCTCTAGCAATACAGCCCTACCTCCATACTGCAATAAAATATTAGCTCAGATTGTTTGTGCAGATCCATAGTGGGGCCTGAATTCACAACCTTCTGACTCAGAAGTGAAAGTGCTACCGCTGAGCCAAGCTGGCACTGGTATACAACATTAAAAGGCAACGAGGGGAAGAGCATACACAGGTCAGTGGCGGGATGGCGGCAGTCAAGAAAACTTCAGTTGAGGACAAATGAAAAACATTGAAGGACACACTACTAAGCATGCAGGGTAACTACATACCAATAAAATAAGCACAGCTTAAAGAACTGTGACCCTAAATGGATTAATAAGGCAGTACAGAAAGAAGTAAGTTAGAAAAACAAATTCTACAGAAAGGTGAAGCACGCCTCTAGGAAGAATATGGGACTACCAAAGAAATGTAAAAAAAGGCAGACAGAGGGCCAATGAGGGAGACATAAATTAGCATGGCTGTAGAAGGCAAACATAACAGCTTGTTTTTTGTATAGCGCCTTTAACATAGTAAAACGTCCCAAGGCGCTTCACAGGAGCGTTGTCAAATAAAATCTGACACCGAGCCACATGAGATATTAGGGCAGGTGACCAAAAGCTTGGTCAAAGAGGTAGGTTTTAAGGAGCGTCTTAAAGGAGGAAAGAGAGGTTTAGGGAGGGAATTCCAGAGCTTAGGGCCTAGGCAGCTGAAGGCACAGCCGCCAGTGGTGGAGCGATTAAAATTGGGTTGCACAAGAGGCCAGAATTGGAGGAGCATAGAGATCTCGGAGGGTTTTATGGCTGGAGGAGGTTATAGAGATAGGGAGGGGCGAGGCCATGGAGAAATTTGAAAACCAGGATGAGAATTTTAAATTTGAAGCAATGTAGGTCAGCAAGTACACGGGTGATAGGTGAATAGGACTTGGTGTGAGTTAGGATATGGGCAGCAGATGAGCTCAAGTTTATGGAGGGTGGAAGATGGGAGGCTGGCCAGGAGTGCGTTGGAATAGTCAAGTCTAGAGGTAACGAAGGCATGGATGAGGGTTTCAGCAGCAAATGAGCTGAGGCAGGGGCGAAGTCAGGTGATGGTACGGAGGTGGAAATAGGTAGTCTTGGTGATGGCACGGATATGTGGTCAGAAGCTCATCTCGGGGTCAAATACGACACCTAGGTTGCAAATGGTCTGGTTTAGCCTCGGACAGATGCCAGGGAGAGGGATGGAGTCAGTGGCTATGGAACGGAGTTTGCAGCGGGGACCGAAGGTAACCATGTGATATTCCTCCAATATTATAAAAAACAAGAGATTTATCAGAAAATAATTGAGACCTTTTAAGGGTGCAAACGGGGTTGAAATTGAGGATTAACTAAAAATAGTCAGCATATACTAAGGGGACAAAATTGGGTCGCGCCCCCTTTGAGACGCTAACTTTGCGCCCCGAAAAAGTTAGTGCCCCCGCGCCCGAAATTCACTGGTAGCGTCCCAAGAGGAAGGCGAGGCGCTACTGGAAGCGCCCCACCTCCCTCTTGGGACGCTGCGAGTGAATATCGCGCTGCTACATGCAGCAGCGCCACGTCACGCCCCGGCACTGCAGGCCTTCCTCCCCTTATTAAAGGGGAGGGGCCTAGCGCAGCGCGACCCGGGGCCCAGCTGGGCCACCAGGGATCGGAGTGCCGGCAAATGAGCCCGGCACTCAAGAGAAATGTTGATAATGTCAGCAAGCATCTGACTGAGGAAAAATTGTTGGGTCATTAGGAGCTTGCATCCGAGGGGGTCAGAGAGTTGGCGGTGGACTTCATCGATAAGATAACTTAAGTAATGGCAGGGGGAGATGGAGGAGAAACTATGCGATGAGGAGGGTGGAGACTACAGCATGTTTTGTAGAAGACAAATGTAAAGTTGCAGCCAACAGAAATAAACATTAAAATGAATGAACTAGAAGTTCAGTATCTGCACTTGCATACCTACTTTAAATTGATTTGCTAGGATGTTGTGTTTCATTATAATCAATATTAAAAAACTCACGCATCATGTGTGTGAAAAAAGTATAATAGTCATGCTCTTAAGTCGTGTAGTGTTGGCTACAGAGCAATAACAGTTTCAGAGTGCTATTTGCTTCTCATTTGCATAATAACAATGTGTTTGTGTCAAAAACAAAATCTCCAAAGAAAATAAACTGTCCCATTGGGGCAATATTATTTATTTTTGAACAATATATATTGCAGCTTTCCTACATTACATCAGTGATTACATGTCAAAAATTACTTCATTGGCTGTAAAGTGCTTTGGGACATCGGTGGTCGTAAAAGGCACTATATAAATGCAAGTCTTTCTTCTTTAAGATGAGAACACTTTTACAGAATTTCATGTTAAATATGTGTTCTGTTTCAGCACTGAAATCGGAGAAAGTGAAACTCGCTGCCTGTGGGAGAAACCATACACTGGTGTGCACAGGTATGATTGTTGCCAGGTGATGCTGGTTTTTCAAATATCATGAATATGGCTGTTTAAAATTGCAAATATTTGATTTAGATTGCAAACCAACACTGATGGCTTCAAGATGTAATATATCATTGATCTATTAATATATTAAAATTCTCATGTTTGTGTACACTTCCTGTCTACTTTTGTCATAATTTTTCCCATTATAAATTTCTATGTCCACACTTGTGATGGAAATGGCTTATGTAAACTTGTCATATTGTAATTGCAACCAGCCGATTGTGATGCTGCTGTCGTACCTCATTTTTGTATCCCCAAGTTCCTCAGTCTATATATTGAAAAGAAACACCTGTGTTCCAACCAACTCTGCTCCCCAATTTCCCCAATATCTATAATATATACAAAATGTTGAATCTACGTGCACATCCTATCTACACTACTTGACTTCCTTTTGCTATGTTTTCCTCACACTTTTTGTGTCAATTTTTGCCATTATAAATTCTTGCGTCGACATTCATAATAGGATTTGCCAATGTAAATTTGTCAGGCTGTAATTACACATTCTGGCCACTGCATGTTGTGTGGGGCAAATTTCCTTTCGCAGTTCTTCCATCATTTTGTTCTTTGGTAAGACAGCACAAGGATAGTAGTGAGCATTTAATCAGAGCTTTTAACTTCTAACTTTTTTCATTTAACATTGTTTTCCATAAAATTTTAGTTTGTTTATGTACAAATAATATTTATGCCCAAAAATGGCCCAGTTTTGGCACTTCTTCAGCCCTCCCAATTTGTGTCCTCTTTCATCGTGGGCTTCCCCTGATGCCTCGCCATTCACGTCCCTCCTGCTTTCCCCCCATCATTTCATAATAACAAATATGCCCCAGGATTCACACACAGTCCATTAAGGACAGATGGATGTGGGGTAGGACTGAGGAAGAACTTTGGGGATCGGAAAGCTTGTAAAAGTCCAGGAAAACAAGAGATTGGCATTGCCAGGTTGATACTGCTGCTGGGGATATCACAAGACACCCATATGGCATTTAGCAGTTACTTGGATGGTTTCAACATTACAAATGGCAGTATTAGCAATACCACTCAGAACCAATCATCAACAAGATGAGGGGAATCAGAGAAGAAAATACCTTACTCATTTTTAACTGTCCATTTGTTGTCCAGGTAGTGTTTTTTAAAGCATTAATAAATTTTTGTAATTTTTTAAAACTTCTGTCATGGCTCCTATGTAGCCCTGCCCACTGTGTTTCCCTTCAGTGTGCCCACCCGCCATTTTAGCATGCTGAAGTCTACATGTGCCGCTTTCTACTTTTATTGGCCGTCTCCATTTATGTCCCAGTTGCTCTTTCTTCAAACAATGAATTATTTAAAATTAACATAAAATTTCTTTCCTGGTTCCCATCCAATCTGTCCACCTTGGCATGTTTTTCTATGCTAAAGGTGCTAATTAATTTAAGTTATGGTTTGTTTCCATTTCAAGTATAAACCTGCGATTTTACCAACTGCTGACTGCTAGCATCCCATTTAAACAGTATTCTTACTGTGCTTTAAAAAGTTTTCTCCCCCACATTACTTCTGTTCTTCAAAATCAATATTTTCTTCACTGCTGCCCTTTACTGGTGCTACCATCTCTTTCAATATTTTTTTTCATCCCAGCCTTTCATATCCAAACCCTTTTTTCTGTTATTTCCTATTTGAACTATCCCATGTGCAATGCTATGGGAGATCAATTAACATGTTATTAAAAATCTGCCTGCCCATACTATCTGTTTACACCACTTGACTTCCTCTTGTCATGTTTTTATTGCACTTTCTGTATTTTCTTTTCCATTATAAATTTCTATGCTCACATTTCCAATGTGTTTTGCCTTTGAAATATATTAAAATCTTGCGTCTACATGCACTTACTGTCAGTTATTTCCGTTTAAATTCCTGTGCCTTCATTTATAATTGGAACTACCTATGTAAACTTGTCATGTGTAATTACACCCAGCTGCGTTTAAAATGGGGACTGAATTACATCTGTGCACCCCGGTTAATTTAGGCCCCTCGACCTAACCTTGCTTGTACTGCAGATTACATGTGGTCTTGACTCCCAGTGTGCGATGCTATGGGAAATTGACTAATATAAAAATGAATTCTTGCTGCTTCAGCTGGACCTACCACTTTTTAAAACCAGGAATGTGTGCGAATTGCTGGTACGGCACCAAGTTGCCTGTTTCTGATTGGCGTACTTCCCTTAATTTGTTTTAGTATACCTGTTTTGTACTATACAACACGTGAAGACTAACTTAGAGTTAACGAAGGGTTCGACCCGAAACGTTGACTCTGTTTCTCTCTCCTCGATGCTGCCTGACCTGCTGAGTGTTTCCAGCACTTTCTGTTGTGGTTTCAGATTTCTAACATCCACAGTATTTTGCTATTGTGTTCGAGTTGACAGTCTTATCTGGACCAGGCTAAAATGTTTATTTTTCTGCTGTGCATTTCCATTTTTAAAAAATGGTGGGAAGGAGGTGGAACAGCTAATGCTTTTTGAAGGAAGGCTTTTGCAATACTTGCATAAATGAATAAAACCTCCAGTTGTGTATTTTTTTTCAGAATCTTGTTTTAGTTTGTTGCTTCCTCAATTCCACTCCTTTGTTGGTTGGATTTTTCCTTCCCATGTTTCGGGTCAATGACAGGTGGTGTTTCCAAGATTTGGTATATGACCAAAAACATCAGATCCAAAATAGCCACTACTAATCTTGGTTCATCAGAAAGACTTAATAAAAAATTTGATCATAAATAAAGATGAATTTATAAGGTTTTGCGTATTCTTAAGAAATGACCAAGATGTCTGTTACAGAACAAGGAAACGTTTATGCTGCTGGTGACAATAGTGAAGGACAGTTGGGCCTGGGAGATACTGAAGAAAGAACAGCATTTCAGCGTATAGAGTTCTTCACAGATAAACAAAAGATCAAACACCTGGCAGCTGGGTCAAACATTTCAGCAGCTTTAACTGGTGAGAGATTTTAAAACTGTATTGAGGCTCAATGTGCATTATTAACCATTTGGCTTATGGACAGGACAGACTTCATGTTTGTAGTGTGTGTGTGTGTGGCTTCATAATATTTTCTCTCATGCCTTTTACTATTTGATCCTTGTCATGTCCTCTATGTCTACAAGTGTTCATGCTGCAGTCAGTCCCATTTTATAATTTGCAAATCTGAAATGAATCTCAAGATCAAGTACATCTTTTTACTCACTGTACTCTAAATGTGGTCTAACCATGTACAACTTTATAGCACAACCTCTTTGCTCCTGTGCGCTGTGCCCCTATTGGGAAAAAAAACCAAAATACAATTGGTCATGCTTTCAAGGAGGTATGTATTTGCACCCCTAGATCTCTCTTCTCCGCCACACTCTTCAGCATCTTCCTATTGAGCTTTTACTCCTATTCATTTTTCTTCCCAAAATGCATTAGCTCACACTTCCCTGTTTGCCAAATTCCCTACTTTTGTGTCGTCAACAAATATCACGATTGTGTTCCATATACCCATGTTCAAATCATATATATGGACCCAGCACTGATCCCTGGGGTGCACTGCTTACAACTCTTCTCCAATCCCAGCAAAACCAATTAATCATAACTGTTTTTTTCGTGTCTTCTCAACCAACTGTATATCCATACTGCTACACTTCCCTTATTTAGTTATTTTAATAAAAGTATATAATTTGTCCAGTTTCAACAATTATTTGATAAACTGTGTAATAAATCTTGCTATTTATTTACTGATGATGGCTCATTCATTTAATTATTAAACCCTCTGGATAGGGAACTTGATGGAATGAGTCACCACAGTGGTTTCACCTCTGAAACCTGGGTTTGAATTCATCTTGGTCTAATGAGATAAAAATTTCCCCTCTCAGTGCTGGCTGTAAAGATCTTTTGTGAAATAAACTTGGCAGTCTTAAGCTAGCTCCTAGTGGTCACAGGTCCACAGCATAATCTGGTATTTTCATTCAGATGGGCCATAATAACGCATGTTAAAGAGTGCATTCACAGTTCAATTGTAGTGTCGATGTGAAGCAGTTGTGCTTTGCATCGGCGCTGCAGTTATAGTGTAAGTGCAGCATGAATCTGGTGTCGGAACCCGACCTGACATCAGAATGAAACTGAGTGAGATCCCCTGGAGGAGCTCGTCTCGTTCTGCTTCCCTTCAAAGTCAATTTGGACTTGATACCTGATTTAGAATTCAAGTTTAGTGTCAGTGCAAAGTGATTTTGGCTCTGCACCAATGCTAAACTTGTTGGGTGTGAACACAATGTTGAATAATCGGTGCAAAGAGACCATCTGTCTACTGAAACTATCAAATGTTCATCACAATTGTCACTGAAGGATTTCGACATTATAGATAATGATTATTGAGACCACATGAAGTCAGTCCCACAGCTGGTTGTTAGAGACAGGTTTCTGGTACATTGCTTCAGAAATGTTTGGAGAGCTGCAGCTCCCTAGAATGTGTTTAGTACTAATTGCTTCTGAAGATTTTAATTGCCATTGAAGATGATTTCTATTACTTAACAGTAATGTTTATTTAAAAAAATGATGTTACCCATTTAAAAAAAAATTGCTTTCAGCCTGTGGCTTAGTAGAATTTGAGTCTAGAATTGAATGTGTCTAAATACTAAAGAAAAAAAGTCCCAAGAGGTTGTGAAGCAATAGAGCACAAGTGGATTTTGTCTTTAAAATTAAATTCATGAAATAAAATAGTCTAGGTTAGTGCTACACATCCTACACAACTCAGAGATTTAGTTCAGTACCATAGGAATGAGACCTAGAGTATTTGCCCATCAAGTCTGCTGGATCATGTTATTAGGCAATTTACTGTCCTTTCTCCACATCCCTTTATACCCTTAGTTACCAAGTATTTACCTCCCTTTCTTAAATTGATTTTGCATCTATGGCCTTTTGGAGTCCATTCCACATTCTCTGGATTTGCTTTTAACAAGTTTAGTTCAAATTTTAAGAGGTTGTCTTGTTCTAGATTCCCCTTCTAGTTTGACGAGTTGTTCCCTATCTACCTAGTCAATTTCCTTCACTATTTTAAACACCTCAGTCAGGTCAACCTCCTCATCTCCAGAGGATATAACCCAAATTTATCTAGTCTCTCATAGCTTCATCCCTTCATCCAGTTACCATCCTGATGAATCGTTGCTGGACTTGCTTCAAAAGCCACTGTATCCTTCCTCAAGTGAGATGCCTAAAACTGAACACAATATTCCAATCAGGTCTGACCGGCCCCTCTGTAAAACTGCAGTAATACTTCATTGGTTTTATGTCTATACATCTTGTGATGAAGTCCAGCATCCCCTTTAGCCTTTTGATCGCTTTTTGCAACTGGAAGCCAGCCTGTTTAATGGCTTATGCATCTGGACCCCTAAATCTCTTTGTTCATCAATTCTCCCCCCACCCCCCCCAACAATTTCCGATATACAATATAATCCTATCTGCTATATTTACATCCAAATTGCATCTGCCATTGTTCTACCCATTTGCTTAATTTATATCCTTTTGCAACTTTCTGCTCTCTTTTCTTCACTCTTCACTACCTCCAAGCTAAGAGTCATCTGCAAACTTTGATATACTTCCCTCTATTCCCAAGTCTAGGCCATTTATATATGGAGTGAAAAGCAACGGCCCTCACACTAAACCCTGGGAAGCGCTACTTGTCACTGCCAATCTAAGAATGTCCCTTTTATCCCAATTCTCTAGCTTCTACCTTCAAACTAATTTCCTGTCCGTGCCACAAGATTGACTCTAGTACAGTTTTAGCTGGGAATGTCTTGGGCAGCGGCTTATCAAATGACTACTGAAAATCCTTGTATACAATATCCATTGATCCTGCTTAAGTCACTGCCTCAGTGACTAGGTAAAATAACCCTTTTGGGTTTGTTAGCTATGACCTACCTTTTACAAAACCATGTTGACTCTCTCTAAGTAGCCTATACTTTGCCCCTGATGAATTCTAGTACTGACATTAAACTCACTGGCTTGCATTAACTTTTGCTATCTTCCAATCTCTGGTACTAGCCCTGAATCCAGCAAGCTTTGGAAGTTTATAACTAATGCATCCCCAATTTGAATATAGTAAATGACACAATGGACCTGAAATTGCGGTCAGAGGCGAATGCCTCCGATCCGCAAGAAAAGTACACACCTACCTGGTGCCTCTGTATCTTCGGACTCTTGCAGTCCTGGGCCTGCAGGCGTACGCCTGCTAAAGGCCCACATATCCCAGGGGTGCATGCTGGCCCAACCAATCAAAAAGCAGGATTCCCATTATGCTTCTGAGAATTCCATTTACGTAAGGAATCTCCATAAGCATATTAGGAATGACATAAAAAAACACTTTCACACAACCTAAATAAAAATAAATCACCACATGTTTAAAATTAATAGAAATACAATTTAAACATTAAGGGGGAAAAATTCGGTATCGCCCCATTTGGGGCGCAATTATCGGCCGGGCGCAAAGATTAGCGCCTGGCGCTAATTATTGCCTCCAACTGCAAACTTGGCTTTTATCGTCCCTAGAGGTGATTGGAGCGCTAAATCAGGCGCTTCACATCTGTCTTAAGGAGCAAAGGCCGAGGAGCGAGGCGCTACCTCAGAGCGCTGGCGAATCTCATGTGATGTCAGTCAGCAATGGAACAGAGACACAATGGCGCCGGCCAGTTCTTAAAGGGGAGGGTTGATCTTGCTCTCCATCCACATCCTGCTCATTGCAGCCTTGAATCTTGGCCTGGAGAGACCTGTACATCAAATCTGCTGGAAAGAACAATGGAGAGAACCAGGGAAAGAGCTCAGAGTGTAGCCCGCACAGTCTCTTCTAAATAGATGCAAGGAAGGGCAAATCAAAATGAACCTGCAAAGTGCTGCTCAGTACCCAAAACTCCTTCACACAGCGTTGAATCTCTCCAGAAGTCAGTCTCAGTCTCGCTCTCGCTCTCTCTCTCTCTCTCTCTCTCTCTCTCTCTCTCTCAAAATGTCACCAACAAAAAAAGGCAGGAAGCGTTCGCCTTTAAATAGCACTCCCCCAGTCCCTTCCTGACTGCAAAACGCTCCCCTCAACCTGTCGTTGCTAGCGGCAGGCGGTAAGGCAGGGGGCGCCACTCAATATCCGCTCCGGGGCGCTACCGGGGCGTTGCGCACTTGACTGACGTCACGATCTGCCGGCGCAGGAGATCGTGGTGGTAATGTTTAGTGCCGCCGCAAAATGTCTAGTTAATTTCGCGAGCGGCGCAAACATCGCTGCGCCTGGGCGCTAGTTGCTTTGCGCCCATTAGCGCCCTCTTAAGGCACTAACTGGAGGCGCAACCAACTGAATTTTTCTCCCTAAACCTTTAAAACAAAAATGTAATTTTTTGAAAAAATTAATTTTTTTTAAAGGGACCAAAAATAACCTAAACTAATTTGAATGAATTTGGAATGTTTAAATGATTAAAAAATTTATTTTAATGTTTATTTTCACCCTTACGCTGGCAAAAGAAGGCCCTACGCCTGCTTTTACCAGGCATAAGGGTTTCATGGGCAGTAGTTGGACAAATAGCCCAACTCTCCGCCAGTGAATGTCCATTTCTAGTCTCTGGTGTATGTCTGATATCATATCCTCTTTTCCCACTGCTAAGACCAAGGAAAATATTAATTCAGCAGTTTTGCCATGTCCTCAGTCCTCATCTTCTACTATTATACTTAAATCTATTTTTAACGGGCTTACCTGTTACTTTACTACTCTCTTGTTGATGTACTTTAAAAATCTTTGCTATTATCCTTAATGACATCTGCAAGTGTTTTTTTGCACACTTCCTCTTTGCCCTACTTGTTTTCTTGGTTACCTTTTGTTCATTTTTATAATCCTCACATTCCTTATTCTTGCCACAATTTTTCACACTTACAAACCTCTCTCGCTCTCTTTATTACCTAACCACTCTTGTGGCCAATCATTATATCACTGTAGAGATACCACATTTGCCTTTCAATATTATTGATTTCCTTTGTAATCCACTAATTATCTTCTTGAGTCGATTCCACTGTTGGTCCACAATTTACTAGCTCAATTTCTCCTGCCACTGTGGCCAATTCTTTTTTCACCGCTTCTTCGTTTTGTAGCCCTCGTTTCTTCCTTCAATCGTGATAGTGAATTTAATCATATTATGGTCTCTGTTTCCAAAATGTCCCCTCACTACCAGATCGTTAACTATTTTTGGTTCATTACCTGTGATTAAATCGAGTATTGCTTGCTCCGTTTTTAGCTATAAGCGTTGCTGCTTTTGGAAACTATCTTGAATGTATTCAATAAATCTATTTTCTGGTTGTGATTCTATTTCTAAATGCATTTTATGATGATCTGGGAGACCTGAGCTCATATCTCAATCTCTGCTCTCATTTACACTACTTACTCCCATGTAGCGAGTTGCTTATCTTGGCTGGATCCACAGGTGTAGCAGTGTAAGAATGGAAAAATTGTTGGGGAGTTTGACCTCAGCAGCACTGTAGAAGTGCTGAGGTGTTCATGAATCCAGAGTTCAGGAATAAAGGAAGAACAATGTTACATTTATATAGTGCCTTTCATGTCCTCATGATGTCACAAAGTGCTTTACAACAATCAAAAACTATTTAGGAGAGAAATTTTAATAAAATACAAAGGCACAAAACTGTATAATTGAATGAATACACCTGTTGAGTTATCCTCTCCATATATCACGGTCCCAAACAAGTGATCAACACTATGCTATCTACTTATACTAAAACATCTGATGGTAAACTTCCAGTTACAGAGAAGTCTAAATAATCTAATCTTCACTGTAAAGTTAACTGTTTATTGCAATAATTGTTTCCTTAATTATTGCTGTTATTTGCTGGATACAGACCAAGCGTGAAATTATATTGAACGTGTGATACTGTAAAAAGTGTGCATACTTTTGTTCTGAATACTATTTATTTAAAGTTGAGGAATAACTTTTCACGAGCTGTAGTTTTCACTTTGCTTCTAGTTTGTTTACTTGTTTGATTGAACATGTTTTTTTGTTTAGAGGATGGGAATCTCTTTATGTGGGGTGACAATTCTGAGGGACAAATCGGCCTTGATACTGAAAGCAATGTCAGTCTGCCCCATCAAGTAGACGTTGGAAAGCCGATCTGCTGGGTTTCCTGTGGATATTACCATTCTGCCTTTGTAACAGGTATAAATGATAGCAAATTCAAGGCTTTAAACTGATTATCACTTGTTTACTAGCCATATCCATGTAAGAACATAGGAACAGGAGTAGGCCATTCAGCCCCTCGAGCCTGTTCCGCCATTCAGTTAGATCATGGCTAATCTGCGTCTTAACTCCATTTATCCACCTTGGTTCCATATCCCTTAATACCCTTGCTTAACACAAATCTATCAAACTCAGTTTTGAAATTTTCAATTGACCTAGCCTCAAATTGCTTTTTGGGGGAGAGAGTTCCAGATTGCCACTACCCTTTGTGTAAATAAGTGCTTCCTGACTTCACCCCTGAGCAGTCTAGGTCAAATTTAAGGTTATGCCCTCTTTTTCTGGACTCCCCCGCCAGAGGAAGTATATATATCAAATCCATTAATCATCATAAACACCTCAATTAGATCACCCCTTAATCTTCTATACTCAAGGGAATACAAGCCTAGTCTATGCAACTTGTCCTCATAAACTAACCCTTTAGCCCCACGTGATAAACATTTTATTGCTCTGATTGATTTGAAGCACTGCCATGGTTAAATGTTTTCATTTTCTACTTTATTACTGTTTCTATTGAATGGATACAGCTATCTGAAAAAACTTGTGGTCTATCATGCTGTTTGACTGTATCTTTGCTGTAAAATGTATTTGCCTCTTGATTTTTGTTATCAGCCCAACAAAGTGGTTTTCGAGCAGTAAAGAATGAAATACAGCTGAAAATGCTGTAGATAGTCTGGTGAATTTGTGGTGGTGTGCTCGCTGAAATGACACAACATAATCTCAGTTGGGCCATCTAAGAGTCATTGAGTAGACAATCTTTCCCAGATGAAGGCAGGGAAAATCACAGGTCTGGTCAGCAGGAGTGTCAGCAGAGATTTGAGAATCGGTTACTTGCCTACTCGCCGGCAAAGAAGGATGAATTTCCTAAAGAGGGGTGGAAAATATATTTCAAATGGCCCTGGGATGGGGCAAGGAGGAATCCCTAGCTGTTGGGAGAAAATAATTTTTTCAATTTCACAAGACTTATGTTCTCAGCATCAAATCCTTTTACTAAATACTAGTAGACCTCCTGTTGCATTTCTCACAGGTTATCTGGCTTCTGGAATGTGGTTTTGATGTCCCACTGTGGCCAAAACTAAACAGCAATTTTCCAATTGCTGTAACACCACAAATTTACTGAAGCAAAATATCGTATGAATGATGGGAGTTAAAAATATTATGGTAGCTTATGAATATTAAAAGATGTAGGCCTCACAGATACACTTTTAATACTATTTAGCCACCACTTTTTAAAACTTGTTGAAGATGGAAGTAACTTTATTCTTCCCTCCATAAAGCCTCTTATTCTCAGTTATTTACATTATAAAATATTTGCTTAAAATGCAAATACTTTTATTTGTTTTACCCTTCTTCCTCCTCAAAACCCTTACCTCGTTGGTTATATTATTCACGTAATTATAAAAGATATTATTTCTACCACTTATTTTCTGTAGTGGATTTGTAGTTCCGGCTGAAACTGTCATTGTTGTTGCACTGCGCACAAAGATTTTTCCCACGATTGAGGCTCCAGTAACCACCGCCCTGAACAAATGGCCATTTCTCATGGTCCAGGCCTGGCATATTGGCTTTTCTGCCTTCAGTGTTCAAAGCCAGTGTCAAAATACCTCAAACATCTCTGCTGGCCCTGGTGCAAACATCATTCTGCTTAGCAACACAAAAGAATTCTCAAACTAAACAACCCTGTTACTTCAGAAATTGAATTAGTGGCTTAAACTGCATAAAATACTGAAAAAAATGAAATTATTATTTTTGATTTTTTTTCTGCTGCTCATTTTGCACAATTGTTTATAAATTATCTGTCTGGTTATCACAGCACACTCTGGGTATTGTAGTTCAACAGGAGCAGGGTGAACAAAAAGCCCTATAAAGTATCTCTGTCACATGCACAAAATTTGTCACAACAGCTGGAAATTTCCAGCACCCAGATCCCGGTGAAAATACCAGATGAAAGGGTAAGCCTGTAGCCGGAATTTTCCAGGGGGGTTAGCGGGCGGGATCAGTGGCGGGTCGGGTGGGAAAGTGTTTTTTTTCACAGCAAGTCGGGAATCCGCTGTGAACCCACCGCCACGTGCCTTTCCCAATGTCGGGTCTTTCAACGTTGAGCAGACCCGACCGGTAGCAGCGGGGAACCTAATTAAAATGATTAGCATCTAGTTGCCAGATGCTTTACAGCCTTTTTTCACTTACCTTTTATCTTTAACTTCATGACCACGGGATTCCCGCTGTGCACAGACCACAGCTGTCAAGCTGAGGCGTGAGTTCAGTGGCCATTGCTCCAGCTGATTACTTGACCGCTTCAAATGTACAGTAAAAGCTCCCACTTGACGGATATTCACTTTCCTCAGGCAGAAGCTTTTTCTTACTCCATTTCCAGCACACATTCTGCAGGCTTTCCACTTTCCACTTTCCACCCACTCTCACCTCATTGGAAGAACTCTCTCACCATTGACAGAATGCTTCTGCCATCTCTACTTCACCTGCCATCTATTTAATCAACATGGGTGTCTTTTATACTCTCTTACATTAGTTCTCAGAATACCACCACAATCAGCCCCAACACCAGCAGCACCAGGCACACCAGCAGAACCAACAACAACACCAACCTTCTCCGCAATCACCTGATGCTGCTCAGGACAGAGGGCATCAGCACCCGACCGCATTGCTGCGCTGGAGGCCAGGATGGTCCCACCATGGTCAGATTTACTTCACTTGACGCTGCACACCCTGGCTGCCACATGATGTGCCAGGTTGGCACCACCCCACACCAACACCATAAAGCATCCCTACAATGCCCAAGACATTCCTTTCACACTCATCACCATTGCGGGGGATACCGTTATGTCTCGCCATTCACTACAACTCACTAAGCCACTTCCAAAGGTGCACACAAATCTGTCCAAGAACGCAAAGTGTTGAAAATAAAGGTTTCAATGTTTGACAGCACATTAACAGAAACTTTACATGAACATTGCATAAAACACCCAAGTCGCTACCCTTGTGTGTTGTTAGTTGGCATGATTGCACTAGGATGAGGGTGAGTGTGAGGGGTGGCTAGTGAGATGGGGATGTGATAATATAGATAGAGATGGATGGGTGGAGGTGCAAGGTAAGTTGGTGTGAGTAAAGATGCGCAGGAGCAGGGTAGCGAAGGCAGTGTGATGGGGATGTGATGAGAGGCACAGCAGGATGAGGTTGAGTGTGGCTTTGTACTAACGTTTCGTGACCTACTGAGATTATTGAAACGTTTGCGGCACTGCACCCAGGTCCTCCTGACCACATCCCTGCTTGTGACCTCCTCTGCAATGTGCAACCATGCTGAGTTGATCTCATGGGGAGGTCTCTTCCGCCCATGGGGAGGGGAGAGGACCTCTCTGCGTGCTCTGACTCCCTCCATAAGCATATGGAGGGAGTCATGGGAGAGCTTGGGTACAGCCCTGTGCCTTTGTGCAGTCATTGTCAGTGTCTGCAGCAGCTCAATGTTGTAGAACACTGACAGCACAAATGTCAAGATAAATGTGGCCATGGTCCCTTTAAGGAAACCGGCTGATGACGCGTCATGAAATGACGTCACCAGACCCGCTTCCTCTAATTGGGCTGGGTAACGTGCTGGGCGGGCTTAACAAGCCCAATCAATGGAAGGTCATTTTACACAACGGGATGGAGCCAGCAGCGGGGCTGTAACCCGCCACCGACATCGCCCGCCACGGACCCGCCGAGGTAAGTAAAATCGTGGCCTTTGTGGGGGAACATAAATGATTAGTTAATTGAATGGTTATTTGAGCCAATGGATAGATGATGCTTTGGAGATGTGTTGCCCTGAGGTGTGATATCTCTGAGGCCACACATTCAAGTGTGATCCCTTTGAAAGGTACTACAGGACGGACGCTAGATGCAACACTTTTAATTGTATTTAGATATTGCCAAATTTGAAGGTTTGACAATGGCGCATTATCGCAAAGAAGTATGTTGAAACAAACTTGCCATGGTATATGATCAGATGTGATGATAAATGGGGTGAATGTTTGTGCAAATAATACATTTATGCAATTAAAATTCAAATAAGTGTATATTTGCCAAAGTAACAAATCTGCATGATAATGAATGGCACGATACTTAGACATTTACATTTTCTCATTATTCTTTTCCCATTTACCTTCCATTCTAAGAGCAATTCACTTTGACCCTGCTGAATCTTTATGCAGTGACACACGCGCAATCCATTACTTCTAAGAGTTCCCTAAAACCCCTTGAATGGACCTTTAAAATTTCGAAATAGGCATAGCTTTTCTTTCATGTTAAAATCTGGAAAACATTGCAACTTTCTGGTATTACAAACCAAAAGTAGGGAAATGTACAAGACCATGAAATGTTTCTGAATGGGTAACATTTTTGCACCAAACTTTAAAAAATTGCAGTTATAGATTTGATCTTGTTGCAGAAATGCTGCTGCAGTGCTGTCCTTAGAAACCCACTTTATGCAATTTTAAAGCAGTAGTTCCATTTCTAATCACCTGCCTATATTGGTTTCTAAACAGTTTTTTGTGAATTTTGAATCAGCTACCCAGTGATTACAGTTTCAGAAGTTAACATGGTAGGGGCATCAGTAACTGGATTACCACAACACAGTTTTATCTGATTCCCACAGATGATGGACAGCTCTATACTTTTGGAGAATATGACAATGGAAAGCTGGGATTACCATTTGATCAGCCAGTAAATCACCGGATCCCACAGCCTGTCCCTGGTATTTCAGGAAAGGTCACTCAGGTTTCCTGTGGGGGAGGTCATACTATTGTTCTTGCAGGTATGTCTGTAGTTTGTCAAAATGGATTTCAAGGATTGATGTGAAAATCACACTCATAAACTGCAGCCAATGTTTTGAGCATGTTCTAGATTACATTAAATTATAGTGGTGTAAAAGTTGCTTCTCTATACTTAAGCTTAAAATAGACCTGAGTAGATTTATCTAAAACTGCTACTAAAGGAAAAGAAAGAGAAGCACTATGAGACTTTCTGGAAAAACTTCAAATCCTCCATTCTATGTGCATCTGTTAAAATATTGGAATTGATGAAAATTGGCTTGGAATTTGCGGTCAGCGGAGAAGCAAAGGCATTCGCCGCTAGCCCTGAAGAAAGCTAGTGATCTCTGTGGCAAGAAGTTTGCCTTTTTTGACGCATAAGAGATTGCAGCGCTCTATAATGGGGAATCTCTAACGCGATCTGCTGTGACATCAAGAAGCGGTCTAAGCAGCCAATCACAATGCAGAATTCTCACAGACAGGCCAGCAGGAAATGAATACCTGCTTTTATCCTGACTTTTAAAAAATGTTACAGAGAGCAAAACCAAGATTGGGGCTCGACCATGGGGATAAGGTAGAACCTAAAATAATCATGAACAAACTTTTAAAGAATATACATTTTTTTTAAAGTTTCTTAAAAATTGTAATTTTTATCATAATGGAGAAATTTGATACTCCACAAAATTAAAATTAGTTTTTCAGGGCCATGTTTGTTTAGCAGTCAATATGCTGTTAAAACCTCAGTTACATCTAATCCAACAAGGCCTAACATTTAATGGGGTATTTAACAGCGATATTACTGTGGAAAAGCCCAAGCTTTTGTCAGTTTCACTGATTACACTGATTGCCGACTATGGGGGCGACGGGGGGAGGGGGGTCCACAGTGCAGCCAGTGTCGGAGCAGTGAACAACTGACCGCAACTTCAGGATTTCCGCATTTAGATGCGCATGAGCTACCTCCTGAAGTTGCGGTCGGTTTCAAAGGGGTAATAACAGCGAACGCTGTTAGTTCGCCGTTATTACCCACTGCAAATTCCGGCCCATTGAGTTTACGCGATTGAATTTATGAATCATTGTATTTACCCTGTTATTTCTATTGATCCAAATTTTCTTCTACTCGCATATGACTTATTTTTCAATAAACTTCTTAAAATTTTGGTATAGCGATGACCAGGTATCAGTGTTTTTTAAAAAAAAAAGTCCAATGAAATTCTACATACTGTACTTGTATTACATCAATTTTCTGGAAACACTTTATCTCATTTACATGGATACAAATGTTTTAAATTCTGGTCTTCATAAGATAGCAAATTCTTAGTGCTGTTTCAAATGACCTGCCAATAAATATTTTCTTTTGCAAAATGGCACTAAAATTGTCTATCTTATGCAAATGAGCACACTGATTCTTGACCACAAGATTTGGTTGGTAATAAAGGGCAAAATTGACAACTTTTATGTTTTATTGGTAACTTTTGTACTCTTATTAGCAGCTTCACTCCATATCCTGTGTTTGATCTGTTTACAGAGGAGGATGTGTATGCATTTGGATTTGGCCAATTTGGCCAATTAGGACACGGTACATTCATTTTTGAATCTTCAGTGCCAAAGGTGGTAGAACAGTTGAAGAAGAAGAATATTCAGTTTATTTCGTGTGGGGAGAACCATACTGCTGTAGTGACAGGTATGTGATATTTTTGTGTTGATGTTCAGAAGCATACAACTGAAATCAAGAAACATTGGCCCGGATTTTCTGGGGCCTATGACCACGTACGCATCGCGTACGCGGCCGTAAGTGCCCCGCACATTCTGGGTTTGCACATGCACGAGAACCCAGAATTTGCAATCTGTCAAGTTTCAGCTTGACAGATCCTCCGCATCCCCGGGAAATGGACATTCACTGGCGGAGAGTTGGGCTATTTGCCCAACTACTGCCCAGCGAATGCCTGTGAAACACTTATGCCTGGTAAAAGCAGGCTTCGGGCCTTCTTTTACCAGCATAAGGGGTAAAAATTGAGTCGCGCCCCATTTGGGGCGCTAACCTCGCTGGGGCGCGACTTTTAGCGCCCCGAAAAAATTAGCGGCCCCGCGCCGGAACTTCAGTGGTTGCGCCCCAAGAGGGAAGCGGGGCGCCACTGGAAGCACCCCGCATCCCTCTTGGGGTGCTGCGAGTGAATATCCTGGCGCTACGTGCCGCAGCGCCACGCGCTGCGGCACGTCGCGCCGCGGTATTGCAGGCCTTTCTCCCCTTCTTAAAGGGGAGGGACCCTGCGCAGCGCGAACCGGGGCCCAGCTGGGCCCCCAGGGATCGGGAGTGCCGGCAAAAGAGCCCGGCACTCAAGAGAGGTGCCGGGCTCTTGGAGCGCAGCTGGCACTTCACGGTGGGGGGGCTTCACGGGGGCCGGGGACAGCAACGGGGGCAGGTGCTGGCAGGCGGCCAGCAACAAAAATGGCCGCCTGCCACCTCCCCTTTAAATATCGCCGCCCCGGCCGCACGTACGCCTCCCTGAACCCATCGGACATAGCGTCTGGCGGTAAATCAGGGGGCGCGACTGAAGATCACGGCCGGGGCACGAGCGGGGTGCTGCGCACGGCGATTACGTCATCGCCGGCGGCGCAGCGCCACAGGGCGCTACCGGCTGCCGCCGCCGCTAACCTCCCACTAAATTTTGTGGGCGGCGCTGCGCCCGGGCGTTAGCTGCTTTACGCCCCATTAGCGCCCTCTTAAGGCGCTAACGGGAGGCGCAAGCAGCTGAATTTTTCCCCCTAAGAGTTTAAATAAATATTAAAATAATTTTAAAAAATTATTTAAACATAAAAAAAACTTTAAGATTAGTTATAGGTTATTTTTAGCCCCTTTAAAACGCTTACATTTATTTTTCAAAAAATTAAATTGTTGTTTTAAATGTTTAATTTAATTGTATTTTAATTAATTTTGAACCTGTAATGATTTATTTTTATTCAAGTTGTGTGAAATTTGTGTTTTTTAGGTGATTTCTATTAAGCTTATGGGGATTCCGTACGTAAATGGAATCCCCATAAGACAAATGTAGGTCCCTTACAGTCAGAAACGGGAGAATTTATAATGGGGAACAAGGAAATGGCAGAGCAATTAAACAAATACTTTGGTTCTGTCTTCACAGAAGAGGACACAAATAACTTCCCAGAAATGCTAAGGAACCAAGGGTCTAGTGAGAAGGAGGAATTAGAGGAAATTAGTATTAGTAAAAAAATAGTGCTGGAGAAATTAATGGGACTGAAAGCTGATAAATCCCCAGGGCCTGATAACCTGCATCCCAGAGAGGTAGCCATGGAAATAGTGGATGCATTGGTTGTCATCTTCCAAAATTCTATAGATTATGGAACAGTTCCTGCAGATTGGAGTGTGGCAAATGTAACCCCACTATTTAAAAAAGGAGGTAGAGAGAAAGCCTAACATCAGTAGTAGGGAAAATGCTAGAGTCTATTATAAAGGATGTGATAACAGGACACTTAGAAAATATCAACGGGATTAGACAAAGTCAACATGGATTTATGGAAGGGAAATCGTGTTTGACAAACCTACTGGAGTTTTTTGAGGATATAACTGGTAGAATAGATAAGGGAGAACCAGTGGATGTGGTGTATTTGGATTTTCAGAAGGCCTTTGATAAAGTCCCACATAAGAGGTTAGTGTGCAAAATTAAAGCACATGGGATTGGGGGTAATATACTGGCATGGATTGAAAATTGGTTAACAGACAGGAAACAGAGAGTAGGAATAAATGGGTCTTTTTCGGGATGGCAGGCGGTGACTAGTGGGGTACCGCAAAGATCAGTGCTTGGGTCCCAGCTATTCACAATATATATCAATGATTTGGATGAGGGAACCAAATGTAATATTTCCAAGTTTGCTGACGACATGAAACTAGGTGGGGTTGTGAGGAGGATGCAAAGAGGCTTCAAGGCGATTTAGACAAGTTGAGTGAGTGGGCAAATACATGACAGATGCAGTATAATGTGGATGTGAAGTTATCCACTTCGGTAGGAAAACAGATAGGCAGCGTATTATTTAAATGGTGATAGATTGGGAAATGCTGATGTACAAAAGGACCTGGGTGTCCTTGTACACCAGCCGCTGAAAGCAAACATGCAGGTGCAGCAAGCAGTTAGGAAGGCAAATGATATGTTGGCCTTCATTGCAAGAGGATTTGAGTACAGGAGCAAGGGTGTCTTACTACAGTTGTACAGGGCCTTGGTGAGACCACACCTTGGAGTACTGTGTGCAGTTTTGGTCTCCTTACCTAAGAAAGGATATACTTGCCATAGAGGGAGTGCAGCGAAGGTTCACCAGACTGATTCCTGGGATGGCAGGACTGTCGTATGAGGAGAGATTGGGTTGACTAGGCCTGTATTCACTAGAGTTTAGAAGAATGAGAGGGGATCTCATTGAAACGTTTAAAATTCTGACAGGGCTAGACAGACTGGATGCAGGGAGGATGTTTCCCCTGGCTGGGGGCTCTAGAACGAGAGGTCACAGTCTCAGGATATGAGGTAGGACATTTAGGACTGAGATGAGGAGAAATTTCTTCACTCAGAGGGTGGTGAACCTGTGGAATTCTCTACCACAGAAGGCTGCGGAGGCCAAGTCACTGAATATATTTAAGAAGGAGATAGATAGATTTCTAGACGCAAAAGGCATCAAGGGGTATGGGGAGAGAGCGGGAATATGGTATTGAGATAGTGGATCAGCCATGATCATATTGAATGGCCTACTCCTGCTCCTATTTTTCTGTGTTTCTATGAATGGGGATCCCCCTTTCTAATTGGTTGGCCTGGCCCACGTGATCCCAGGGGCGCTTGTGAACCGCCTGCGCCCCTGGAATACGTGGGCCTTTACGTAGAGGCCCAGGAGTGCGAGTCTACGAACCTCTGGGACCATCAGGTAAGTTTGTATTTTTCTTGCGGTTCGGAGGCATTTGCCAGCGGGAAGCCTCCGACCGCAAATTCAGGCCCTATACTTTGTAGCGGTTTATTGTTTTAACCAAAAACCCTTGTTATATAGATACAGTATTTAAAGTTATTGTAATGGAGATAGGTGTAGGACCAATGAATACAGGAGTAAAACTTATTTAAAGATGCGGTTTGTTGTCGTAAAAACTAGATTGGAATAACTGTATCCTTTAAATAACTGCATGCATCCTGTCCTGCACTAAATTTCACTCACCCATCACCCCTATCCTTACTGACCTACATGCCCCCCACCTCCAGCATTACATTTATTAAAATCCTCGTACTTACTTCAATTCCCTCCATGATTTCACCACCTCCTCTATCCCTGCAATCTCCTGCAGCAGTACACCCTCCCCTGAACATAGTTCTTCTGACTATGGCCTTTTGTGCATTCAGCCCCTTGCCCTTCTTTTGTCCTGGCATTGGTAATGCAGCCCTCAGTTGCTTAGGTCCTGCTGTCTGAAATTTCTTCCATAAACCTCTTCACATCCCTGTCCTCCTTTTTAAAAAAAAAAAACCTTTTCGATAGCCTTCAGTCACCTGTCTTAGCATCTCCCTTTGTGGTTCGGGGTATATTTCTTTTTAGGCTTATTTGTGAAGTGCCTTTGGATCTTCCTTACATTCAATGTAAGTTGTTGATGTAATGCCTTCTTAATGTTGTATTGGAGGGCCAACATTCTATAATAATATTTTCATAAATATTAAAAGAACCAGCATTAACATGGAACCTTATCAAGTGATGATAAGGATGTCTCAAAGTGCTTTATATTCAATGAATTACGTTGAAAGTGTAGTCATTGTTGTTATGTCGGCAAACGTGGTTGTCAATTCACACACAGCAACAGTAATGACCAGGTAATCTAATTTTGGTGATATTGATTGAGGGTGGTTTGTTGGCCAGGACACTGAGAGAAAACTCTGGTGTCCCTTTGAATAGTGCCATGGGATCTAATACGTCCACCTGGCCTGGCTGACCGGGCCTCAGTTGAATGTCTCATTCTGAAGACAGCCCTCTAACAATGCAGTACTCCTTTAGTACTTCACTGATATGTCAGGCTCGATTATGTGCTCAGGTTCGTGAACCTACAACGTTCTGACTCCGAGAGGAGAGTGCTGCCAACTAAGCCAAGCTGATACTAAAGGAAGTTTCTTTTAAATGTAAATTTAGAATGTTTTCTGAAGTCAGTAATACGTACTAATACAGTACTTGAAAACACAATAAATGGTAAAACATATATATGTATATTTATCTATAATATATAAAAAAATCTTGTGTCTGCATGCACTCCCTGTATGTTCCACTTGACTTAAGCTCCATGAGAGAGAAAGAATGAGAGAGTGTGTGTCAGACAGAGAGAGAGAGAGAGAGAGAGTGGAACAAATCTTCAACTTTGTTTCTCGGCCTTGCCACCATCTTAATTTTCTGTTCTATGTGAACAGCAACCTGAAGATAATGATATCTCTTCAACCTTGACATATAAAAAGAAAATACCTTTTGTTTCAAATGATCAATTTAAATTATAAAATAAATTCTGCCTTGTTCTCTCTCATCACTGATTGCTCACTCTGGGGACCATTCTCAGTTGCACCTGGTGCGTTTTCCCCTCCCTTATCGTTGCCACTATGCACCTTGTCCTGCTGGTTTTGTGCCCTGTTGGCTGTGCCTGACAGATTTTTGCTCCTTTTTATTATTGGCTTCCCAGCTAATTCTCTCCTGCTGTGTACTGGTGTTGCTCATTACTGAGGAAGTTGGCCACAACTGTGGCGTTTTGCATCCACACTGGTATCGTCCCTTGTGGTGATTTCCCATGCTCCCTGCTGATTTTGTCCGCCATTCTCAGCAATGTCTGATAGCTTTCCATTTTGCTTATATTTATTAGAATAATCTGTTGTTATATACTTCTTAATACACCAGGGGTCCAAACAAGAATTATAAAGTGAATTGAAGAATCGAGGATTTGGCTATGCTCCTGGGGATGACTGAATCCGTTTTTATCTTTAGTTTTAAATACCTGAAAGCCTTCAGTGTGTGTTATAGTGACATTTTCTCACCATAGTCACTTTCCATTATTTGTAAAGTATAATTCACCATGTGTTTAACTTTACAGCAACAGCCTATTCACCACACTTTTAACAGGTCTTTTAATAAAAAAGGGCTTGGAGAATTACTCTGTGTTTAGGCTGCACTGATGTGTTTACTGTGAACACTATCTGCATTCAACCACATATCAAATGTAGCCATAGTAACTCTTATCAAGGAACAAGACATGTTACTGGAGAGCCCTCCTGTAAATTTTTTGGAAACAGGTTGCTTGTTTTGTTGTGAAATTAGTCAATTAGGTAAAGCTGCTTGGAATCAGGAGTTAATGGATTTGTGTCGAGCATCTGTTAAAAGATTGTCAAGCTAAAACAAAAGCAAAATACTGTGAATGCAGGAAATCTGAAATAAAAACAGGAAATGCTGGAAATACTCAGCAGGTCAGGCAGCATCTGTGGAGAGAGAAACAGAGTTAACATTTCAGGTCGATGACCTGAAACTTGGGGCTCGATTTTAATAGCCCTGAGGAGGGGTGGGTCTGTAGCGAAAATCAGAAAAAATGGCTTCAGACACCCATCCCGCCCCCACCCGATTTTCGTGAGTGTCTGTTCAGCCGCTCCCAAACTGACCCGACTGGAACCGGTGGGACAGGTAGTTAAGGCAGTTAACGGCCTGTTAACTGCCTTGCTAATCCTATTTTCATAGTGGTTTTCCATTTTCGTGCTTCTGGCTCCTGTTTCCCGACTTGTCAGCAACAGGCCAGGTTCAAAGGAGACGAGTTGCTTGAGGACATGATTTGTATGCATTGGTGGAGCACTTTAAAAGCGCCCCTGAAACATGGCTGACATTCAAATGCAACAACTTTGCTGTTGTAGGTATGGGATAAGATTTTGCACATCTACTGAGCTGACACCCATCTGCAGTGTGGCATGAATGGAATAATTTCAGGCCACTTTGACTGTGCCTCAAATGAAATCTATAGCAAGGGGATGGGAAACATTTATGCCCTCTCATCCTGGTCCTCATAATCGGAGGAATTGCAGCCGCGTGGCTCAGCGCAGATCTTCCTGGGAAGAGGAGTAGGAGGAGGACGAGGGGCGCCTTGCATGCCCTGTTGTGACCAATGCAGCACCCCTCCAGTTCACTGCTGCCTGTCAAGCAGGATATGCACACTGCCATGCCACATTAGCATAAGCTTACTCTTCAACCATAGGTGGCTACCATATGGCTCTACAACTGCAGGCGACATTTATCCAATGTCATACATCATCTCTGCTATACCCTGTTATTTCCTATCACTTTTGCCATCAGCATTACAAAAGCAAGTCGCCCTGAGCCCTCAATGTGCTTTTGCCATTTCCCAGAACACACAGGCCACACAATCAATTGTTTGCCATAATTTTTCTTTTACACATCACGAAAGGATAATAAACCAACAACAGTCAGAAAAAAAGATAAATCACCCAGTAACTCCCCTTGTGACTATAGGTGCTTAATCTTTCTCTTATGCGTGCTTCTACATGGTACTTCCCCTGTGGCTTCAGCAGATGTAGAGGCACCTTGCTGACTAGGATGCTGCACCTGCTTAGACGCCTTTGGCGGGCGTCCTCTGGGTTTGGGAGCCTCAGAGGGCTCTTCAACAATCTGCTCTTCCTGCGGCTGAAACGGCCATCTCGGTTGTCTCCGCAAAGTGGGTCTCTGACTGAGGGCTCCGCAGTGGCATGGTCGTGTGAGCGCTTTGAGAGGAGCCCACACTTCCTTCTGTCCTGCCAACAACATCCTTCTCATGGGTCTGCCGCATCTCAGTGCTGGCAAGTGGCTGGAGAGCACCTTGCTGCACTTCAGGGGGACCATGAGGACCCGTATCTGCACTGACAGTCCTCATCAAAAGGACGTCCATGAAGCTGTGGTCTCTCTACTCATTAGCTGCCCATCGCTCTTCCAGAGATGACATTCTATTTTGAACAGTCACCATGTTTTCCTGACTGGCGACTTATTTCCTCCATGGTGGTAGCCATCCTTTCCACTGAGGTAGCCAGCCTTTCCACGGAGCTGGACATCCTATCCATGGTGGTGCATTCACGTGCAGGGATCAGTGCTTGGGCCCCAGCTATTCACAATATATATCAATGATTTGGATGAGGGAACCAAATGTAATATTTCCAAGTTTGCTGACGACACGAAACTAGGTGGGATTATGAGTTGTGAGGAGGATGCAAAGTGGTTGCAAGGCGATTTAGACAAGTTGAGTGAGTGGGCAAATACATGGCAGATGCAGTATAACGTGGAGAAATGTGAAGTTATCCACTTCGGTAGGAAAAACAGAAAGGCAGAGTATTATTTATATGGTGATAGATTGGGAAATGCTGATGTACGGAAGGACCTGGGTGTCCTTGTACGCCAGTCACTGAAAGCAAACATGCAGGTGCAGCAAGCAGTTAGGAAGGCAAATGGTATGTTGGCCTTCATTGCAAGAGGATTTGAGTACAGGAGCAAGGGTGTCTTACTACAGTTGTACAGGGCCTTAGTGAGACCACACCTGGAGTACTGTGTGCAGTTTTGCTCTCCTTACCTAAGAAAGGATATACTTGCCATAGAGAGAGTGCAGCGAAGGTTCACCAGACTGATTCCTGGGATGGCAGGACTGTCATATGAGGAGAAATTGAGTCGACTCGGCCTGTATTCACTAGAGTTTAGAAGAATGAGAGGTGATCTCATTGAAACGTATAAAATTCTGACAGGGCTAGACAGACTGGATGCAGGAGGATGTTTCCCCTGGCTGGGGGCTCTTGAACGAGGGGTCACAGTCTCAGGATACGGGGTAGGACATTTAGGACTGAGATGAGGAGAAATTTCTTCACTCAGAGGGTGGTGAACCTGTGGAATTCTCTACCACAGAAGGCTGTGGAGGCCAAGTCACTGAATATATTTAAGAAGGAGATAGATAGATTTCTAGACACAAAAGGCATCAAGGGGTATGGGGAGGGAGCGGGAATATGGTATTGCGATAGAGGATCAGCCATGATCATATTGAATGGCGGAGCAGGCTCGAAGGGCCGAATGGCCTACTCCTGCTCCTATTTTTCTATGTTTCTATTGCCTCCACCATGTCAGTGCTGATGTTACAGATGGACTCCTCCATTCTCTCCACACTCACACTAACCCTGGAGGCAAACCCTTCCAGAGACTCCTGCACTTGTTCCTGTATTTCCCGAGACGCTCATTTTCTGCATACACCTCAGCAGAGCTAGGAGATTGCTGTGACCTCCGCCGAGGACTCTGTCTCCACCATCTGCTCATGCTCACTTGTGCGCTGTGATAGACCAGGTGGCAACACTACTCTAACTTGCGAGGGCTCCACCGAGGTGTACGTTGCTGCGCTGGTGCTGGGTGCGCTGAGTCCTGATGACGCTGCTGCCTCAGAGGCTTCAGGTTCCTCTGAGGAATTGTCCGGCTCTTCGTCCTGGATCATGGGGAGGGGGGCGCTCGATGGTCCTGTGGGAGAGTAAAGGCATGATTTAGACATCTGATATTGATGTAGCAGACACATCCTTTTGAGCAGATGATACAACGCGATTCTCTATGAACATCATATGCCATTGCATTCTGAGAGGGATGAAACTCTATTATGTCACCAGCTTTCTCTCGTGTGCCCGTCTCTCCATCGCCCACTTCCAGGTCATCGCCACCTCCAACAATCTCGTTTGCAGCCTCCTCAGCACTGGTCAATGTTGCTAGGGTAGGTGTTCCTCCTCCAGTAATTGCTCTCTCTCTCTTATTGTGGGCTATCTTTTCCTGCAAGGAGGGACACAAGCAGTGTTTCAGCCACAGTTATGGAGTGAGTGTGAATAATCCCTCCCATAGAAGCTTTGAGGGAGACGAAGATGGGGTAAGGTGCTAAGAGGAAGCTAGCTCCCTGTGCGTTGTTAGTTGTTGTCACTGCATGACAGTGAGAGCGACTCCAAGGGGTGCATAGGCAGGATGCTGAAGTGATTCAGTGCAGAGACAGAGATGGATAGGTAAGGGTGCAAGTGAAGTAAGGGTAAGGTGGGATGTGAAGGAGGAGGCTTACAGTGCAGAGTGCTGGTGATGAGAAGAGAAGGGAAGCAGATTGAAGGTAAGTGTGATGGGATACTCACTTTTGATGTTCGCACAAAATCATTAAACCTTTTTCAGCACTGGATCCATGAGCGTGCATATATGGACCTTGCGCTAACCTCATCAGCAATGCGCAACCAGGCTGCCTTGGTCTGCTGAGGAGGCTTCATCCGGTCATCAGGCGGGAAGAGAATCTCCCTGCGCCCTCTGACAGCATCCACAAGAACATGGAGGGAGTCATCATCAAAACAAGGAGCTGCCTTGCCTCTGGAAGAAGTCATTGCGTCTAAATCAATATCAATGAGTCCAGGAATCCACAAGAGAAAGGCTTAGGCTGAATGGCAGCTTTAAAAGCAGCAGCTATGATGACATCATCAGAGGCGGCCAGCCGACCCGATCGCACTCATTGGACCGGCCAGCGCGCCTCATTGAAATCAACAAGCTCATTGAATCAAAATCGGACATCAGCAGCTGATCCCGCCGGAAGCGCCTCCGGAAACCGGCCACCACGCAACCTGACTCCAAACCACCTCGGCATTTAAAATCAAGTCCTTAATGTCAAACTAAAGCCAGCCAAGTGCTATTGTATGTTTTGACTGATGAATGACAAATGTCTACGAAGCCTGAATTTAAGAAACCTTTTCCTGCAGCGGGGATGCCCTCATGGGTGTCCCTGGATGAGGGGTTGAATGACATCTTTGTGCCCAGGCAGAGAAATATATTTGCAACTTTGTGCCAGTTCTTAAGTTTATCTTGTTTCTTCAATGTAGAATTTAAAACTTGAAGGCTCTTTCGAGGTAAACTCGCAACCTCGCATGCAAATTTTGTGTTACGGACTGTGATCCAGGTTCAGCGTTATTTGGAGGTTTAGCAAAGGGTCTCTTATTTTGTGAACCAAGGAGCTGTAAATTAAATGATGTATGTTTATAACTGCTGTGTTGATCTCTTAACTGTTTAAATTTTTACTTTGATAAACCTGCCTTGTGGATATAGCCTAATCTGCATAGTGTGATGGTCATTATTCTTTGATTGTCCAACGGCTGGGTGAAGATGAGAGGGCTCATATCTTTTCCAGTGAACAATTTAATTTACAGTAACAAAGATGTTCTGTTCAATCCTGGGCCATATATCAGATTTTGTGTGTTTAAGGACACAATTTGGCTCGTAGGGAGTGAGGGAACACTTCCAGGAGTGATCATTGGCACTGAGCACAAATGAAATATCTGGAATGCCCTCAAAACTTAGCTGTGCTGTGTCAGTCCACACGCTTTATTAAGATCTAGTGCAGCAGACTTCTACAACTGTCAATCTTATATCATTGCTTATATCTTGGTAGGTAATGGCCTTTTGTATACCTTCGGAGATGGGCGACATGGCAAGTTGGGACTTGGAGAAGAGAATTTTACCAATCAATTCAAACCTACTCTTTGTTCTAGATTTTTGAAGTTTTCAGTCCAATCAGTAAGTATTTAAAAAAAAAATTCTATCTTGTCACTAGGATTCAGTTAAGTGTAATTTTGAATGTGTAAAATGCCATACTATGTCCATATGAACTGTGAAGGATTTTGTACGTTCAAGCTTTAATTGTATATAGGGAGAACAATTTGAGCTGTGTAACATTGGGGTGAAGCTTTGTTGGTTACAGACCTAACAGTAGGGGTGTGAGCAATTTGAGTTGACGGATTTAGTATATCACACAACATATTGACTGAAGTATGTTTATTTTCCTACAGTGTATTGGTACTGATGCAGTTGATAAACCTGTTAACAATGTTGTTACTTGTATTGCACTTCTTTATTCACTTTGTAGGCTATACAGTGATTCCTCCTGCTGTCATATTTTCTCCTTCAGACAGGGGTTGAGCAGGACTAACTGTAGGAGGCCAATTTAAGTTTCCATTAGCACCTGAAAAGGGGCGTTGTGGGGTGTAACAGAGCATGCCATTGGATGGTGATAAGTCCTGATTGATCTCTGCCCGTATAATGCACCTTTCCATTTTTTGGTGGGGCTTGGGACGGGCAGTGGACATTCCCGGCCAAAATAGAGTGGAGCTTCAAAGCATACTGAAGTTAGCAGGAGGTGACATCAGTTAGATGGCAATACAATTTTGCGATGTTACTGAGTGGATTACACGAGTTATTCGATTCTGGGGTAACTTGCTATCCACAGATTATTGTTAATGTCATTGCTTCAGTTCAGAACCATTTAAAGGATCATGCTGCTATCAACAGGGTATTTGGAACTTTGGTTTTCTTGCTGTTCTGAATAAATTTTAGTTCCTGTTTTGCACTCTTGTGTCTGACGGGTTTAGCAAGAACTTTTTGAAAGCTTGCTTTGGACTATAGGTGCTCTCTATATTTGGCTTATTTAAAAGAAGAATCAAAGAATACTCATAAAGCAACACCAAATCGTCGGAAGATTGCTCCTACCCATTTATACCCTTCCAATCAAGGCACACGTCCTTGAATTGTCAGAGGAGCAATGCACACAGAAGCTATGCTTCACCAGGAAATCAGTGACAGAGTTCTATTTTCTGCTGCAAGATGATCTCCAGGGCAACCACGACACTGCCTGTTGCTGTAAAGGTCACTGTAGCCCTTAACTTTAATAGAATTGTTTTCTATATATCCACTGATCTAAGTACTACTACTGCTTTTCTTGATATTGTTTGCAGGTTGCCTGTGGAGGATGTCACATGCTTGTACTTGCCACACCCAGGCCAAAAGATTCAGAAAATGTTGTGATTGAGGAGGATGACATCAATGAGAACTATATGACCGATACTTACTCTACGACACTGGGCGATTCTGGCACATTACGTCGCGCATTATCTGCACGTATTAGGCGTCGAGAGCGGGTATGTGCAGAAAATGCATTTATTATCCTATGAAATTAAAACTCCAGTTTTAAAACGTTTGTACTTTATTAGATATTAGCAGACTGTTTTCCAGTAGTTGAAAGGTTTATACAAGGTGCCATAGACACAAGATTGCATGCAAGAGATTTAGAACAGAGAACAACAGAACATTCTTTACAGAGTTGTAAGGCTTACAGGATTAGCGGTTGAGGCAGAAACTATGTTAACATTCAAGATTATATTGGATAGGTGAATGAAGGAAAATGGGATGAAGGGATATGGGAACAAAGTGGGTAAATGTGATTAGGACTATTTGCGTGCAGGGCAAACGGCGACATGGATTGGTTGGGCTGAATGGCATGTTTCCGTGTTTGTATTTCTTTATTCTTATATTTGTTTTGACTGTTTTAGTATCATTCTTGTTACGGGTCTGTGCTATCCTCTTTCAGCGAGGGAGGGGAGAGGAGGTCACAGTTTGCACCTCGACTCCTTAACAGCTGTTTTGAATGTGAGTTTATATTGGCTAATAGAGGGAATGCATTATGAGAGAGGTTGTCTCCCTGCTGAGTTTTGTCTCTCACTGCCTTCCCTGCCAAGAATTAATGTTTACTATTGCGAGGCATTTCATCTAATAGTCTGAAGTGGTGAAACTTAAACCCATAGAGGGTAGTTTAAATGTAAAGACTGAAAGTTGAACCTGGTAATAGGAGTTGCAGTGCTTTACTACTAAAGGACCTGCACTGTTATATTATGGCAGTTTACCCACATTTTGCTTTGCCGCTGGGGGAAATTAGCTGGTTACATAGTAATGAATTGCTCATCAGCTTGCTATAATAGCACCGCTCTGTAACTCCTGATTTTGATTATAATATACAAGACCTTGTTTACTTGTAGTTTTGTTTTCAGGAAAGATCTCCAGATCAGTTTGGTCAGATGGTACGCACACTACCTCCAATTGGAGCTACTCTCCTTAATTCCTCTCTGCCCGTCATTAGTCAGACAATGCCTGGAGTGAAAGTTGCTGAAGAAAACCTCATTGCCTCAAAGCCAGTTAGTGATGTTCAAATCTATGAAGAATCACCATCGCCCAGCATAGGTAATGTGCTCATACTCAGGGCCACTAGATTACATGACATTATGGGATTTTTGGAAGTGTTTTGGGAATCGCATTCTGTAGTTCCATTTGCTTAGTTCATATAGTGGTGTAATGCCACAGCAATATCAATGGAAACAGGTTTTTACTTATGTCACCACTTAATATTTAAGCAGAAACATTGTATTTCTTACCAGATGTTTAAATGTAGATTTTTTTTTTAGTCTTAAATTCCATTTTCAAACCAGTTATACAGTACTCCCTTCCAGGTGTAGGTGTTGTTCTGATCCATTAACAACATTCAGTAATCAATGTATTGTAAGATTCTTCACACCACCATTAACACAGTATGACAAATTGAAGATTGTTATTCATTTAAAATTGAATTAGATGAACTGCAAAACTAAATGATCAGTAAATAGAAGGAATAATGAAAGAAAACTGAGAAAATGTGGACGCTCAGGTCTGGCACAACCTGACACACCAGAAACCATTTATTGTACAGCTTAAAAATAATGATACCTATAAAATCATGTTTATTATTGCAATGTTTGTTTTAATTGAATCAGAATGCAAGTGTTCCACTCCTGTTCAAAAAAGGGGAGAGGGATAAACCTGGCAACCACAGAGATGTTACTCTGGGACAAAATTAATTGGCACTTGGAAAAATATGGGTTAATAAATGAAAGCCAACATGGATTTGTTAAAGACAAAGACAAATTGTGTTTGACTAACTTGATTGAATTCTTTGATGAACTAACGAGAGGGCTGATGAGGGTAATGCAGATGATGTTGTGTAAATGAACGTTCAAAAGGCGTTTGATGAAGTACGACATAATAGATTTGTTAGCAAAATTGAAGCCCATTGGATTAAAGGGTCAGTGGCTGCATGGATACGAAATTGGCTAAGGGACAGAAAGCAGAGAGTAGTGGTGAACAGTTGTTCTTCAGACTGGAGGGAAGTGTGCAGTGGTGCCCCCAGGGGTTAAGCAGAGAGTAGTGGTGAACAGTTGTTCTTCAGACTGGAGGGAAGTGTGCAGTGGTGCCCCCAGGGGTTAAGCAGAGAGTAGTGGAGAACAGTTGTTCTTCAGACTGGAGGGAAGTGTGCAGTGGTGCCCCCAGGGGTTGGTGTTGGGACCACTGCTCTTTTTGATGTACATAAATGACCTGGACTTGGGTGTATAGGGCATAATTTCAAAGTTTGCAGATGACATGAAACTTGGAACTGCAGTAAACTGTGAAGAAGATAGTAACAGACTTCTGGAGGACATAGACGGACTGGTGAAATGGGCAGACACATGGCAGATGAAATTTAACATAGAGAAATGTGAAGTGATTTGTTTTGGTAGGAAGAATGAGGAGAGACAATATAAACTAAATGGTACAATTTTAAAGGGAGTGCAGGAACAGAGAGACCTGGGGGTGTACGTACACATGAAGGTGGCAGGACAAGTTGAGAAGGCTGTTAAAAAGGCATACGAGATCCTTGGCTGTATATATAGAGGAATAGAATACAAAAGCAAGGAAGTTTATGCTAAACCTTTATAAAACACTGGTTAGGCCCCAGCTGGAGTGCTGTATCCAATTCTGGGCACCACACTTCAGGAAGGATGTCAAGGCCTTAGAACGGGTGCAGAGCAGATTTACTAGAATGGTACCAGGGATGAAAGACTTCAGTTACGTGGAGAGACTACAGAAACTGGGGTTGTTCGCTTTGGAGCAGAGAATGTTAAGGGGAGCTTTGATAGAGGTATTCAAAATCAGGAAGAGTTTTGATGGAGTAAATAAAGAGAAATTGTTTCCAGTGACAGAAGGGTCAGTAACCAGAGGTCACAGATTTAAGGTTATTGGCAAAAGAACCAGGGGCGACATGAGGGAAAAAAAATTACGCAGATCTGGAATGCGCTGCCTGAAAGGGTGGTAGAAGCAGATTCAATAATAACTTCCAAAAGGGAATTGGATAAATACTTGAAGGAGAAAAATTTGCAGGGTTATGGGAAAAGAGCAGGGAAATGGGACTCATTGGATAGCTCTTTCAAAGAGCTGGCACAGGCACGATGGGCTGAATGGCATTCTTCTGTGCTGTATCATTCTATGATTCTACGAAAATGTTACGTATAAAACTAAAGAAAACAACTCTGTCTGTAAGACGCGGTCCATATCAGGGACTGGGGGAGAGGATTTTTTTCCTGGACAGCAAGGTATTTGTCAGTGGGAGAATATGCAGACTCGTTACAAGGATTTGACTTTTTGGCTCAGTTCTGTCTTCTCTTATTGGTTGCTCTTGTCCAGCAGTTTTGTATAAAAATAATTTGGAATTTTTTTAAGTTAATTACCCCGATACATAGACATTAAAAAATGGCTGAGGTCAATTAAAGACATGTCTATGATCTTGAATTGGTTTTGGGCCAGTTTTTCACATGTGGCTCAGCTATCAAACCACATACAAACCTCAAACTAACGTGGAACATTTTACATGTCTCTGATCCACCCAGGACTATTATTTTGTGTTATGTATTTGTGCGTTCATTGAAAAGGTCTGATAATGCGGTAGGTTAAATTAAGTACACATGACGAGACTGCGGTCATTCAGAACAGTAGGCTACGGTTCACATGTACATTATAATGTTAATGTTCTAAATTAACGGAAAATTATTTGACCAGTCCCAGAACATACCGTTTAAGGGATATCATTTTGAGGAAATAGAGGCAGGGTATAAGCAAAATAAAATTGCTTCAAGTCAATGAAATCAGATGATTTGAATCTGTATTGTACAGTACCATGAAATTATAGTATCTTGACAGGCAGCAGTCCCATTTGGATGCTGCAGGATTGGTATGGTATGTGAATAAGGAAATCATCTCCATTCTACTTCCAAATAACCAACACACCACAGCACTCTACCTTGGAACTTGGTTCTACAGTTGTGCACTCATGGAGTATACAGATGTACTGGTTTTGATTTATTTACTTCCTTCTTGATACTAAGTATTAATCAAATTCAAACATTTGTTTTTAGTTCCAAGTGACGAAGAGGTCAAAGGTGCTCAGAAAAGCTCTGCTAAAGAGGAATCTGAAGAGGAGGAGGAAAATGACAAAGGCCTTGGTGACACAACTGATTTGTTGAACATGGTAAGGTGACCTCCTAGATGCAGTAATGCAGGGATAGAGACGCATAATGGATGCTTAAGAGTGCATTATGGAAATCTGGTGGATAATTGGCAAATAAAATTCAATATAGCCAAGTATGAGGTGGTTCATTTTGATATGAGGAATAAGGAGGCCACTTATATCTTGAAAGGTAAGAAACTAAATGGGGTAGAGAGCAAATAGATCTGGGAATAAAGATAAATAAATTGCAAGTTGATAAGGCCAGAAAGTACTGGGGTTCATTTCTAGAGAAATAGAATATAAAAGCAGGTAGGTAATGTTAAATTTATATAGAACCTTGGTTAGACCACACTTGGAGTTTTGTGTGCAGTTCTGATCTCCATACTACAAAAAGGATATTGAAGTGCTGGAGAAAGTGCAGAAATGATTTACAAGAATGTTATCAGAATTTAGAGTATGCAATGAATAGGAAAGATTGAGAAGGCTGGGGCTATTTTTTCTGCAAAAGAGAAGACTAAGAGGAGACCCGATAGAGGTTTGTAAAATTATGAAGAGGTTCGATAGGGTGGACATGGAGAAACTGTTTTCACTCGTGGGTGAGTCCAGAACAAGGGAGGATAAATATAAGATAATCACTGACAGACCAAATAATGAATTTAAGAAGAATTTATTTACAGAGAGAGTGGTAACAATGTGAAACTTGCTGCCACATGAAGTGGTTGAAGCAGATAGCATTGACACATTTAAGGGGAGGCTTCATGTCTACATGAGGGAGAAGAGAATAGGGGGAAAGGAAGAAGTAATTCGAGCAGGAGGAGGCTCGTGTGGAATACAAACACCAGCATAGACCAATTGGGCTGAATGTCCTGTTTCAGTGATATAGATTCTATGTAATTATGTGTATGGACTGAAATGGTTTTGCACATGAAAAGTTGTTCAGCAATTCACATCTATTAGTAACTAATCTCCAATACAACATATTCTTTTCCTGCTTCCTCCTATAAAAAGGCAAATTCATGGTGGTCAGATTGCTTGTGTGAGTAGGCAGTTTGTGTGGAAGAACAATACATGTTAGTTAGAAATGCAAAATATAGAAATTTCAGTGCATATTAACACAAATCTTGATTAAAAGTTTGAGTCATTGGTTCTCTCAATGGCTGTAATTTCATCCAGTGAGTAGCTGACCAATACAGACCAGGATAGTCCTAAATCCAGGTGTGCGCTGAGCTAACTGATCTCAGCAGGGTGGTTGAGGTGCAACAATTGGCCTGGGCTAGAGAGGGAAAAAATTGGTCAGAATTGATGTTTCTGTTTGTTAATTAGCAATCCCCCCTAGAAGTGCACTTGTATGGATGTCGGATGAAGGCAGGATTGGGTTGGGCTGTGATTCCCATGAGCTTAATAGCCTGTTGTCAAGACGCCCATACAAATGTAGTAACTTAGGCAAGGTACTGGAGGGTGCCGGGCTCACATTCTCCCAGCAAGGCATCAAGACGTTTGGGAGAGGTAGAGAGGCGAGAAAATTGGAGGGGGACAAACAGTTTAGAGACAGCAGAAGGTACTGCATATTTAATTCCTCTAAGTTTTACTCTTCAGATCCAGGGTAGCTTTGATAAATGACCTGTTAAAAGATCATTCTGATAGTTCATACCTCTTCCAGATGAGCTTTCAGTCTACATAGTGATTACGAAGTTTGCTGTTTGAAATTTGGGTGGTGCTTAAGAATTAGTGCTTGGGCCTCAACTGTTTACAATCTATGTTAATGACTTAGATGAGGGGACCGAATGTAATTTATCCAAGTTTGCTGACGGTACAAAGTTAGGTGGGAAAGTGAACTGTGAGGAGGATGATAGGAAGCTGCAAAGGGATTTAGACAGGTTAAGTGATTGGGCAAGGACGTGGCAGATGGAATATAATGTGGAGAAGTGTGAAGTTATCCACTTTGGTAGGAAACATAGAAAAGCAGTATTTGTTTTTAAATGGTGAGAAACTGGGAAATGTTGGTATTCAGAGGGACCTGGGTGTCCTTATACACGAATCTCAGAAAGTTAACATGCAGGTATAGCAAGCAATTAGGAAAGCAAATGGTATGTTAGCCTCTATTACAAAGGGATTAGAATATAGGAGTAAAGAAGTCTTACTACAATTATATAGGTCCTAGGTGAGACCACACCTGGGATACTGTGTACAGTTTTGGTCTCCTTATCTAAGGAGGATATACATGCCTTAGAGGGAATGCAATGCAGGTTTACAAGACTGATTCCTGGGATGGAGGGATTGTCCTATGAGGAGAGATTGATTAGACTAGGCCTATATTCTCTAGAGTTTAGAAGAATGAGAGGTGATCTCATTGAAACATATAAAATTCTTAAGGGGCTTGATGCTGGGAGGATGTTTTCGCTGGCTGGGAAGTCTAGAACTAGGGGTTTCAGAATAAGGGGTCGGCCATTTAGGACTGAGATGAGGAGAAATTTCTTCACTCAAAGGTTTGTGAATCTTTGGAATTCTCTACCCCAGAGAGCTGTGGATGCTCAGTCGTTGAGTATATTCAAGACAGAGATTGATAGATTTTTGAATGCTAAGGGAATCAAGGGATATGGGAATAGTGCGGGAAGGTGGGGTTGAGGGAGAAGATCAGCCATGATCTTATTGAATGGCGGAGCAGGCTCGAAGGGCCGAATGGCCTACTGCTGTTCCTACTTCTTATGTTCTTATGTACCTCAAAATATTTACTGACTTAAAAACCCATGAAGGAGTTAGTGGAAAAAAGTTAACATAATATATCAATCTGCAGATTATGTCTTTCAGAACATTACCTATGTGTAAATATTACCCATTGGATTTGGTAGATCAATGTTTTATGCTACTAGCTGTTTTATCATGAGCTGGTTCGCTGTTTTTTAAGCTGTGAAATATTCTCTTTACAATTCTCTAACAAGAGATAAGCCAATTCATGCACAAACTTCGTGCGTGTGTGTGTGTGCATAATATAAATAAATCCAGGAAGCTGTCTGACCAGGAGCCTTGCCTCTCCATAGTGAAATCTTGAGCACCTTATTGAGAGAGAGATAGGTGTATTTGAGGCATTATTTCCAGTTTCACCAAAGGCAGTCTTTTCGTAGCAAGAGATGTCTTGAGCCTTGATTCCCCCGGACGGGCAGGAAATGGTTGGGTGAGGTGTTAAAATACCGGAAATGCCGCTCCCGCTCCCAGGCTGCCGTATTCCCGGCCGCCACAATATTAACGGCTACGAGTATCGGGATTGACAAGTCTCCCACTGTAGAGAGGCAGGAAGCTCATCAATATATGTAAATCTGTCCTATTTTCAATTAGGACCCTGATGTGATTTTAACTAGTGCAGGTCGGCAAGGTCGCCGGGGAACCCTGGCGAGATTGGGTCCTGACTGGTCTGTACGCTGAAAGTAAAGGGGCTGTGATCTGAATAAAGCTGCAGAATTCACAGGTGCTCTTTCACTTTATTGTGGGCTGTGATCACTGTTTGCTTTGGCTTGTATTTTGGAGGGTTTTTAGCAAAAATAGGAGAAGCTAATTGGGGTGTGCGCTAGCTGCTCTATTGGAGTGGAAGAGGAGGATAAAGAGGAACAGCAGCGATTGATGAAGGAGCTGCAGGAGGGCCACAGAGAAGGCTGCAACAGAGCGGGCAGGTGCGCAGAAGGCCATTCTCACCACACAGGGTCTACAGAGAGGCTCAGCTTCCTTGACCTTTCTCAGGAGCCGTGCTTCAGCAGGCTCAGATTGTCAAAGAAAGAAACAAACAAATGCATCAGGCGGGTCACAGATACATTATTTGCCAGGGCCAAAAGGTGCGTCATAGAGCAGGCCATTGGGATGCTCAAGTTGAGGTTCAGGTGCATTGATAGGTCTGGAGACTTCCTGCAATACTTGCCAGCCAGACTCTCCAGAATAATTGTGGCATGCTGTGTTCTGCATAGCATCGTTCAACAAAGAGGACTGGAGGTGCAGGAGGAAGAAGACCTGCAGGACTCATCATCTGATGAGGAAGAGGATGGTGAGGAGGACATTGGAGGACATGACACACAGTGTGCGGAGCATCTTGTGGCCCGAGATGCAAGGGATGCACTCATCATGCAGTGTTTCATCTAGAGATCTCTTACTCCTACCACTCTTATGTGACCAGACCCCCTTGCACTAAGAATCCTGCAACCTTCATTCCATTGCTTTACAATCCTCCAACTTGTCACCTTGAAAACATTGAAACAACATCCACATCTATGACATAATGATAAGGCAGACACAGAAATTGCCTTAAAAGCACAGGGCACATGAAAGTGACAGAAGTGCAAGAGGGTTTAATCTGCACCAGAAAACAAGTATTTACATCTCAAGTCGTCAAACACCCAAGTGTGAACTCTAATTTCTCTTTTTAGCTGATGGCTTCCTTGGTCTATCACTTCTATGAGGTGCTACCACAGTGGCTTGAGCAGAGCTAGTGGTGGGCTGCTGTGCATCTTTCTCAGACTCCTGAGATGCTCGCGGTCAATGACCTCTGAGTACTGGAGCCTGTGAGGGCCCTGCTACTGACTGCTGCTCCTGGACTTTTACTGAGGCAGTCTGGACCAGCTGGAGTTCAGACACCATGTTGGGTATTGGTTGAGATGTGGCAAGGGAGAATACATGCTGACATCCTGAAAGAGGTATGCACGCACTGCACCCATTCCACCAACCTCCCTCCCTTGGGGCAATGGCACATCTGTCCTGCTGGTCTGCAGGAGAACAGACTGAGGGTATGAGTGAATCCTTGGAAGCCCCAATCTACTCTATCCACCAGCTTCTCTAAGGTAGAGCAGACTTTGGAGCCCAGAGCCTATATAGCAGCCGTTTGAGCTCTAACAAGGCCGCAAAGGCTAATTGCACTGACACCTGCTGTGAGGGCCCAGCTGCAGTGTCCCTGCAGGTGGCCATAGGTCCAATTTTTATATAAACAAGTTTACACTGGGGCCTGTGCAGTATCCTTCACATCTAAGAAAATAATCCAATACAGCTACAGTAGTTGACAGGAATTTCCTAATGTTCCAGAATACTATGTAGAACTAACCTTTAGGCACTTAAGCAATTTTAAAATGGTTGCTGTTGCACAACTTGTTAATATCTATTTTGTTGATATTCATGATTCTGTGTTTATCATCTGATTATTTTGAAATAGATCTTAATTCTTTTTGTACTATTTTTTCTCTCCAGACACATACAGTGATGGTGAATCCTGATGATAAAACCTTGACCTTATCACCAGTTCACAAGGAACAGGTAAGAGCAATGTTGATTTTCTGATTTATTAATTGTTAATAAATAATTTTGGTAATATGCCTATTTTAAGTATTTTGTAATAAAGCAATTATTCAATGTAAAATCGAGAAACCACTGCTACAAGGGTGGAATTTACATGTGGGATTTAGTGCTCCACACAGTATAGAATATAGCAATTAAAAATGTAGTTCCATTAGAGATTTACCCCCATGGGTTCTAAATAATGTAACACTGGAAAAAACTTCTTTACTCAATAAATGTTCTGGGCATCGATTCAATATTCAATCATGGTGAACACAGAATACTATTCTTGTTACAGATGTAAAGCTCTCGGTTTGTCTGAGGATGAACCGTTAAAATAGTCTTTTTCCTTTACTACCTTTTTTCAGCATACCGAGAAAAATACAGCTGGCACTGCCTCAAATAGTACTATTTATTTGTGCTGACAGACTTTGATTAGTATTTTTCAATGGAGTCTGAACTTGATGCCTTAGCTAAGGTCACTGGATGGTGATATTGTTGATTATCCTATCTTTAGCACAATTTGAGATGATTAGCACAGTTAGCAAACTGACAAATAGATTTTTATCAGAATCTGTCACCTTCCTAATTTTAATTTACTCCATTACAAATGTGATTGTTTTTTATCTGTTTTCTTGCTCCTTCTTCTGTTTTATTATTTGTTACTATTCAGAACACAAAGTTGTGTGGGCATTAGATTCACCTTTCATTTATTTTATAATGTAATTCTTATTAATTTTCTTTTTTCCTTTCATTCATTGCTTTTCATGTGGAATAGAAGAAAGGTGAAAGCTCTGGTAAGGGTGGACACAAAAAGACTAATTACAATGTTAAGCACCAGGTTAAAACACCCACAAAAGTTCCACTGCAAGCTCAGTCTCCAAGATTAAATCTGCACACAAGTGTGCTTGAAGCAGTGGGAGATGGAAAACAAACCAGATGTAGTAGTAGCAAAGCCATTAACAAGGGGAAAAAAACAACTGGTAAAGAAAATATTGCAGCCAAATTGAACAAGTCAGCCACAGCACGACACCCCCATTTATATGACAGTAATAGAATAAATGAGGGACAAAATATTATGGACAGCAAAGTGGCACAAACACATGGCACACCTGTTAAACAGAAATCTGGAAACTATCCTAGCAAGGCTAGGATAAGTAAAACATTGAGCAAGCCTTGTGAAGAAATCTTTGACTTGTCTCACAATGATATAAGCTCTAAAACAGAAATGCCTATTAAAACAGTTAACAGGAAAGCCAAGCCAAGTTCAATGCTGTCCACAAAGCAATATGAACAAAATGTTTCAAAACAAAGTGAAGAAGCAGCAGCGAAGGAAGGAACGAAAGTATTAATGTTCAACAGGAAAACCAAAGAAGAAAACAATAGTGGTGTCATCAAAGAGAGAAATAGTGACATAGACAATAGAATTAAAAAAGCAAATAGAAATAAGAGTATAAAAGGCCATAAATCAATGAAACCTTTTCTTCAAAAAGAGCACTTAGATAAAAAAAAAGTCCTGAAAGTCGGCAATAAAGTAACTGAAAGGACCATTGTAGATGATGAATTATTAGAGGAAAGCACAGATGCAGAAGAAGAAGGAGGAGGAAAAGAAATCAAGGAGGAGGTTGCAGCCAAAGAAGCTTCTGGAGATGAAGAAGACACAACCTTGGGTGAGGGAGATACCATAGCGGATGAGAAAAGTGCTGAAGGCACTCAGGAACAAACTGAGGAGAGTATAACTGCTGATAAAATTATAAGTAAGGAAGAAGATGGAAAAGAAATTGATAATGGAGGAAGTGAAACTGAACAAGACCAGAGCGAAGAAGGAGAGAGTGGGTTAGAAGCAAGGGAAGAAATTGAGAATGAAGGTGTGAGTGATAAGGAAGGTGAGAATAGGGAGGATGGAGATGAAGACGGGAGTAAAGAAGTTAGAGGTGAAATGGAAGGTGAGACTAGAGGAAACAGAGTTAATGAAGGTGAGAGTGGGACCGATGGAAGTGATGAAGACGAGGGTAATGAAGATGTAGTTGAAGGTGAGAGTAGAGAAACTGAAGACAATGCAGAAGAGAATAGGGCAGATGATGGTGAGGAGGGTAAGAGTAGAGAAGATGGCTCTGAGGAAGGTGAGAGTGGGAAAGAGGGAGATGATGAAAGTGAGAGGAGGGAAGAGGAAGATGGGAGTGATGAAGAGGAAGATGGGAGTGATGAAGAGGAAGATGGGAGTGATGAAGAGGAAGATGGGAGTGATGAAGAGGAAGGGGAAGATGGGAGTGATGAAGAGGAAGGGGAAGATGGGAGTGATGAAGAGGAAGGGGAAGATGGGAGTGATGAAGAGGAAGGGGAAGATGGGAGTGATGAAGAGGAAGGGGAAGATGGGAGTGATGAAGAGGAAGGGGAAGATGGGAGTGATGAAGAGGAAGGGGAAGATGGGAGTGATGAAGAGGAAGGGGAAGATGGGAGTGATGAAGAGGAAGGGGAAGATGGGAGTGATGAAGAGGAAGGTGAGAGCAGGGAAGAGGAAAGCAGGGAAGATGAAGAGGGTGAGAGCAAGGAAGAGGAAGGTGAGAGCAGTGAAGAGGAAGGTGAGAGCAGGGAAGAGGAAAGCAGGGAAGATGAAGAGGGTGAGAGCAAGGAAGAGGAAGGTGAGAGCAGTGAAGAGGAAGGTGAGAGCAGGGAAGAGGAAAGCAGGGAAGACAAAGAGGGTGAGAGCAGGGAAGATGATGAGGGAGAGGAAGGTGAGAGCAGGGAAGATGATGAAGAGGAAGGTGAGAGCAGGGAAGATGATGAGGGAGAGGAAGGTGAGAGCAGGGAAGATGATGAAGAGGAAGGAGAGAGCAGGGAAGATGATGAAGAGGAAGGTGAGAGCAGGGAAGATAAAGAGGATGACGAGGAAGGTGAGAGCAGGGAAGATGAAGAGGATGACGAGGAAGGTGAGAGCAGGGAAGATGAAGAGGATGACGAGGAAGGTGAGAGCAGGGAAGATGAAGAGGATAAAAGCAAGAGTAGGGAAGTTGAAAATGAGAGTAGAGAAGATGGGTATGATGGAGAGAGTTATGAAGATGAAGAAGAAAGCAAGAGTAGGGAAGACGGATATTATGAGGATGGAGAGAGTTGGGAAGATGGTGAGGAAGGTGAAGAAGATGAAAGTAATGAGGAGGAGGAGGAGGAAGATGATGAGGGTGCTGAGAATGAAGAGGGCGAGGAGGGTGAAAGCACTGAAGCAGAGGATAAAGTAAGAAATGTAAACAAAACAGAAGATGAAATAGAGGGCAATGATGAGATCAAAGAAAAACAGAAAACAAAAGCTAAAAACAAAAATGTTGTTTCGAAAGAACACACAGGTACAAAGCAAAAAGTGAATGGAAAGCATCACTCAAAGAAGGAAAAACCTAACTCTGAACAGTTTTGGAATAATGTGCTACCTCATTACTTAACACTGAAATAATAATTGGTACCAAAACTATTAGCAAGGAATAGAAGTTTGTATAGCTAGTTGTTCTCCCATGGGATTGCTCACAGAGAAAAATGAAGATGTAACTTGTGCCTTTCTGCTTCTGTCCACTCCTAATTCATATCCTGTGCTGTGTTCTTCTGTTTGCCTTTCATTCTCTTTCTATGGCTTTCATATGCTTTCTTCTGTGATGTGCGGACGTCTGTCTCTTTTTCTTAGTTTTTGAATGTCTGTCCTTCCTTCCGGGATGTAAAACAGGCCTTCGATCTGATCCTGTCAGTTTCCTGCGGGGTGGGTTAGGTTAAAATTACCCCCAAATGTACCATAATGGTGGGATCTGAGTTAGGTGGAAAGAGGTTGGAAGGTGGAGGCAGTTTAGGAAGTGCTATGACATGCATGGTTGTGAGAGAAATTCGGATTTAGCCCGAGAGGGAGTGGAGGAATGCTGGGGTTTGGCCTGGAAGGGAGAAATTGATCCAGAGTTGTGGCACCAACCAGCATTGGAGAGTTTGGGATGCATTGTAGCATGCAGTTGAGACAGAAACTGGGCTGTAAGCTTGTGTGGAAACAGAGAGATGGAGGACTGCAGTGGGGAGCAGAACTGGGGTAGAAGGAGGATGTGTAGCTGGAGTGCTAAAGGGACTTGAGCCTGTTCCGCCATTCAATTAGATCATGGCTGATCTGTACCTCAACTTCATTTACCTGCCTTTGTTCCATTTCCCTTGATACCATTGCCCAACAAAATTCTATTGATCTCAGTCTTGAAAATTGCAATTGACCCAGCATCCTCAGCCTTTAGGGGGAAAGAGTTCCAGATTTTCACTTTGTGTGAAAAAATGCTTCCTAATTTCACCCCTGAATGGCCTAGCTCTAATTTTAAGATTATGCCCTCTTGTTCTGGATTTCCCCACCAGAACAAATCGTTTATCTATATCTACACTATTGAATACCTTTATCATTTTAAAAACCTCGATTTGATCATCCCTCAACCTTATAAACTCAAGGGAATACCAGCCACTTTTATACAAGCTGTCGTCATAATTTAACCCTTTAAACCCTGGTATTATGAAGGAGTTTGATAGGGTTGAGGTAGAGAAAATGTTTCCACTGGTGGGGAGTCCAAAACTAGGGGCCATAAATATAAGATATAATAATTCCAATAAAGAATTCAGGAGTAACTTCTTTATCCAGAGAGTGGTTAGAATGTAGAACTTGCTACCACATGGAGTGGTTGAGACGAATAGCATAGATGTCTTTAAGGGAAAGCTAGCTAAGTACGTGAGGGAGAAAGGAATAGAAGGATATGCAGATAGGGTTAGATGAGGTAGGGTGGGAAGAGGTTTATGTGGAGCATAAACAGCAGCACAGACCAGTTGGGCTGAATGGCCTGTTTCTGTGCTGTAAATTCTATGTAATGTAATAATTCTAGTGAATCTGCGCTGTACCCCTCCAAGGCCAATATAGCTTTCTTGAGATTTGGTGCCCAAAATTGAACGCAGTTGAGGTCTGAACAAGGCTCTCTACAACTGAAGCCATCACTTCCTTACTTTTGTATTCAAACCCCCTTGAGATAAAAGTCAACATTCCATTAGCTTTTTTGATTACTTTTTGTACCTGTGAACTAGCTTTTAGTGACTTGTGTACATGGACACCTAAATCCCATTGCTCCTCCACAGCTCCTGGTCTCCCCCCATTAAGAAAATATTACAATTTGTCTTTCTCAGATCCAAAGTGGATGACCTCACACTTCCCCACATTGACCTCCATTGCCATAGTTTTGCCCACTCACTTAGTCTGTCTAGGACCCTTTGTAGCCTCTTGCTCCCATCTACAGAACTTACTGTGCCTCCTAACTTAGTGTCAGCTGAAAACTTGGATATACAGCTCTCTATTCATTCATTCAAGTCATTAATATATATAGTGAAAAGCTGAGACTCCAATACAGATCCCTGGGGAACACTGCTTGTCACATCAGAGAATGTTCCCTTTTTCCCGACTCTGTCTCCTACTTCCCAACCAATTACCGACCCATGTCACAAGGTTAGCTCCAATTCCATAAGCTCTCACTTTTGCTAATAATCTCTTGTGTGGAACCTTCTCAAATGCCTTCTGGAAGTCCATATAGACAACATCCATAGACACTCCCCTAACCACCATGCTAGTGACCATCATCAAAAAATTCAATTAGATTAGTCAGACATGACCTACCCATCACAAATCCATCTCTGATCAGCTAAACCAGTGAGAGTAAGATTATGTACATGCAGCCCTTGGCTGATTAGAACATTTTTAATCGAGATAAATGGCTAGAATTTTGATTGTTTTTTAAAAAAAGCTTGAGAACTTGCTTCTCCTGTGGTCTTGCTCACGAAAAGTCAGAGCATACCGTTTCTCTCTTACCTGTCAATTGTCTTAGTGTTATTGCTTTCCTCTCTTTCTCTCTTGCTTGTATTTCTGTCTTCTCTGCTTCTTTCTCACTCTTTTCTCCTCTCTGTTCTTTTCTACTTCTCTCTTTTTCTTCTTTCACTTTTGGTGGAAGGTGGTGGGTGGCTTGGCTTGGCATGACACAGAAGGGAGGCAGTGAGTGTCATGGGCCACATTTTTAGGTGGTGGGTGCAGGACATCGGTTGAATGGAGAAGGGAGCTGTGATGACCACAGGGTGTATTTTCAGGTAACAGATGTGGAGCACCAGTTTAAAGGAAGAGATCTAGCCAGAGCCAAAGGCTTGCTTCAGGTGGCAGGGTCACAGGGGGACTTTCAGGCCACAGGTGGCATGTATGAGGAAAGTTCTGGTTAGGGCAGTAAGCAGGTGGAATTAGGGATCTGGTCAGGGTGCAGGCCCCTGTCATTCCCTCCCCTCCCCGCCCTCCATGTCCTCACTCCTCTCCTGTTGAAGGGAACTGATGGGGTAGATAGAGAAAAATTATTTCCACTGGTTGGGGAGTCCAGAACTAGGAGACATAGCCTAAAGGTTAGAACCAGATCTTTCAGGACTGAAGTTAGGAAACACTTCTACATGCAAAGGGTGGTAGAAGTTTGGAACGGCAGTTGGTGCTAAGTTAATTTTAAATCTGAGATTGATAGATTTTTGTTAACCAAAGGTATTAAGGGATATGGGGCAAAGCCGGGTATATGGAGTTAGGTCACAGATCAGCATGATCTCATTGAGTGGCGGAACAGGCTCGAGGAGCTAAATGGCCTACTCCTGTTCCTATGTTCCTCCCATTGCCTTCCCTATCCCTTCTCATCACCCTCTTGCTTCCATCGCCTCTCTTGCCGCTTCCCTTTACAACCGCCCCTTCAATCACAGTATCCTCTCATGCTCCCTGCATTCTCCCTCACCACCATCCTCTCCCCTCCCTTAACCCCCTTCCCCACTTTAACCTTAACTGAAAGCTGATTTCCTAGCAGTAAATTGGGGAGATGGTAGTTTGCTGTTGAAGCACTTATTGTACTGCAAATCTCTTGCGTCTATGTATCCTCAACCCCCCCCCCTTGCTCTTCCTAGTTGCCTCTCCCTTATCCCTATTCCCTAGCCACCCCCTCTCTCATCTATCTATCCCCCTCCCTCACTTCCCTATTCCCTTTCCCTCCCCACCCCTTTTTCTCCATTTATCCTCTTTCCATCCCCAACCTCCAGACTGACTTAAAAGCTGATTTCCTAGCACTAAACTGGGTAGGTATCCCACAATTTATTTGTTTTTAAATCAATTACAGCACATAAACAGACTGTGGTGCTATAATTGCTTTAAAAAATAAATTGCTGGTTTCCCACAACAGGGACAGACATGAGGGTCAGTTGGTGTATAGGAACTGCAGCAGCAAGGCCCAAGCCCCAAATGCCAGAGGGCATGAAAGAAAGTAGCCGAGGCTTGAGTCCTGTGGTGGCAAGGAGCAACTGAGAATGGGTGGGAGGATGCTGATAGTGGGCAAGAGGACACTGATGACGGCGGAAAAAGTGCTGATGGATTCAGAAGTGGGGCCACATTGGAGAAGAGTGGCCAAGATTGGGAGGGAGATACTAATGGCGGTGGAAGCTAGAAACATAGAAAAATAGGAGCAGGAGTAGGCCATTCGGCCCTTCGAGCCTGCTCCGCCATTCAATATGATCAAGAACAGTAAGGAGGCTGCAGATAAAAATTAAACATTGACAGTGGAATTAAAATGTTTTTTTTAAGTATTTGGAATGTTAAACAGGCCTGAAGCAGTGCCCCCCAGGCTGAATACATGGAGGTAGTCAAGAGTGCCATCTACCTTGAACACCAAGTAATGCATGACTTAGGAGCTAAGTAGAAAAAACATAGAAACATATGACGAGCTAGCATAATGAAAATAGCATGACGTAAGTGTCACTGTGACACCTGCCCCCCATCCCCCACCCCCCTGGCACTGACCAGCATTCACACCACCTGCCCCCACACTTCCCCACTGAGTAAGATGCCTACAACCCGACCCAATCCTTCCCCACCAAAAAAGTAGCATGTCCACCAAGAATAATGTGCGACAAGCTTAAAGTAAACAGAAAAGATGTAGACTATGTTTTATTTTGTAGTAGAAAGCATAACTAAAGCTACCTCAAAAAGAAGCCTAAATTAAAATCTACAGGATATGACAGAATTAACATCCTGAAAATAAGCCAGAGATTCGAAGAAAGTTTATTTTTCCCAACGAGTAGTAGATTAATGGATGACTCCCAGCAAAAGCAGATATTGTTTTGATCAAATCCTTACAATAAATAATCTTTTTAAGAATGTGATTGAATGGTATAAAAGTAAGAATAGATAGCAATGGCCAAATAGCCCAGAGATTGCAATAATTCTCTGCTGCTAGAAACATGGATGTGTCACTTGAGAATGCAGCAGGTCAGAGTTGAATTTTATGATTTGAAAGGTTGGATTGTTATCACGGAAATTTGTTTCATTACTTTAGGAGACTGCAAACATTTCACAGATTTAATTTCCAGCAGGTTTACCTGTGGCTGGATGCCTCCCACAGGGGAGTCTAGAATAGAGTAAATTTTACATCGTCACAAAGGGAAGGGCCTTCATGAGCACTGACTTAGGGAGAGCAGTGGAAGCAGCTGCAACCATGGTGTTGGTGCAATGTACCCCGTCTGAGACAATAGTCTGCCTCTCTTGGGGCAGTTTGCAGGCTCGTTAATGGCATTTATTAGTAGTTCAAAATTGTATAAGTGTCCAAAACAGTATCTTTAAATATTACAGTCTGTAATAGTATTAACAAGCTGCTATCGATAGCTGTGTCTGATTACACTTGAAACTGTTGCCACAGTTATTATTTGAATTAACTAAATTGTACAGTATGATATTGAAGAGATAAACTATGCAGAATTCATATAAACTTTATTCTAATGTATTTATATTTTTATATATTTTTATTGTACACTTGTATAAATTTACACACTTTTAACAAATTACCTTTTTAAACCATGTTGATAATTGTACATTGTATATTATGTATTAGTAAAAAAAAGCAATTTCAAATTATTCATCTGTTTTTCTGAACTGCATTTTATTAAAGCTGCTCTTGTTCAAACAGGTTTGAGAAACTATATTGTAGTGTCCTCCTTTAAGTATGATCACCCCTGTTATTCCTTCACATTAGGGGTGTGCATTTTTTTAGAAATGAACAGATCGAAATTTTGATATGGCAAATCCACTGTTACCTGAGTGGGTGGGTTGGAAGGAATTTGGGGCTGGACTCAATTATAGCTGGTCGCTACCCCCTTTTTTGACCTATTCAAAATTCTACCAGCACTGGGAGCAGGGACTTGTTACGTCCACCCACCACTATCCATACAGATATAACAAAACAAGGCAAGAAAGAAATCCCACCAGTTCTGCCTCCCTTGCCCCCAGTGCTACATATGAAGCAGGTGTACGAGTATGTCAGGATCAGATCTTGGCAGAAGTGAAGCCTGTTTTTCTTTGAGGCTGGTTTGCCCACTGGAATTGATTTCCAATTGGGAAAGCAGCAAATTTAAAATTAGACTTAAAAAAAAATTGTTTAAAGTTCTTTGACTGGCACAGTGGCCCCAGCAATACTGCGGCAAGGTGCCACAGCAAAAATGACATGCACACCTTCCCAAAATATACAAATGAAGTTGGGATTTTGAACGGGGTTAAGGACGGATTAAAGTTGTACTCTTCCTTGATTTGCCTCCAGGAGGCTGTCCTTGGAATGTCTGGGCTGTCTACTCTAATTCCATTTCCCTACTTTTTCTCCATACCCTTGAATACTTTTCCTTTGTGTTTATTTCATTCCCTCTTAAATGTAGTGATTGACTCAGCTTCAATAGCCATTTTATCCTTCACTTGTTCCCTCCCTCTTTAGGTATCTCTGAGTGACACACTATTCACCCACTGAAAGGGCAGTAATGCAGGAAATGTTCCCACTTGTGTAGATTTTGTGCTATTTTTGAAGTGACCAGTGGGAAATGCTTGTGCATGGCATTGGGTGACTCGTTCCTCTTTAATTTTTCTTTTTTGCCCAGCTCCATCACTAAGAAAATATCTAGTGGGAGCTTGGCAGTTTCCTTGATGATATAGTACAGCCAGGATCTTGAACTTGCAATGTAAGGAGGAATTGTGGGTACAAAACTGCAATCTAACCCTCCAGTGCATACACCTGTAAGAAAGAAAAATTAGTGTACAATATTTCTCTTCGCCTTTCTGTATGTTGGTATTTCCCCATAGGCTGCAAACAATGCAATTTGAGAGAGGGAAAAAATTTATATTATTTCACTTTGTTCTGTTACCTGAGAACGGAGATTGGTGTTGAGATATAAAAACAGTTAGAGATGACATTGAAGCCGTGAGTCTATGCATTTCCCTCAAGTCTTACAAGGCTCCGTGCCAACAGCCCTGGCATGTTTGATGAATCTCCACAAACTTCAAAGTGTCTCACATGCAAAGTGTATGTCACAGTTGCACCTGATTGGTTCAATCATTATTCATGAAACAGCAATAAAACCTGAATTAAACAGGTAGGGGACCTACTGGCAATTTAAAAAGAAAAATATTTTTTATTTGAACAGACAAATGTTTCTGAGCAACTGCAATTACCCTCTATTTGACCTCAGGATGTGCTTTGCTAAGATTTACATTATTAGATGTATTTGTAAACAAATGAGGAAAGGTTGAATAAACACTAGTCCTCGAGCAAAACCAACAGGGATCAAGTCAAAGTTTTCCTTGGCGGCCATAAAAGGAGAAAAACTGCAGGTTGTGTTTGGACTGCAAAATAACAGCTTCTGGTAATAAAATGGGATATTGCTTGTTTCATGTGGCTGTAAATTGGCATTTAGGGTAGTAACTGATACTGTAATGGGTGTTGTATTTGTCAGTGTCTGAAGCAGTGGAGTTTCAGTATCTCAAGTCAGCTATAATATTCATCTTGTCACACAGCAATAGTCCATACCAATCTGGGGTTTGAGCAGATTTATTTAGAGAATCTAAATTAAATGCACCAGTCTTTCAAAAGCCTGTACCATTGGGTCTTTCAAAATGTTGGTGTATAAAGTACACAAACTGCCACTTTTAGAAAAATCATTCAAATCCCAAAGGGAGAGAAAATGCCCTGAGGCAAGTTACTTCATGTTTTAACATTAGCCTCAGATGATGCTACACCCAGCAACTAAAGCAATTTGGGGGTGAAATTCAACTTCGGCAGGGGCCCAAAATGGGGCGGTAGCAAATCGGTTGCACGTTATAAACCCCACCGATTTTCCTTTCCATTCCAGTGCCGCCTCTTTACCCTGATCAACAAAACACTGCTGACAGTGACCACTACTGAAACAAACCGCCGATAGCTGCGTTACCCAGTTTGATGGGAAATCCACTTAGGCTGCTGTTCATTTAATCTGCAAATCTTTAGAAATGAACTGTTGATTATCTGCACTGTTTTGCACCTTTCTTCCAAAACTACTGCACTCATATTTCACCCTGCCTTTTCATATTTAGAAACTCAACATTTGCTTTTTGCTCATAGACCCATCTCTTGAAATCATAAGGAGAGAGGACCATCAGTCCAGGACACTCTAAACCATGGACAGAATAATTGTTAAAGTGAATGCAATAAACATTAAGAGAGTTGATTCAATGGCGCTCTAACTCCTTCCTGTCTGGAAACAAGTGAGAACTAAAACATTGAAAACTTAATGACAAGAAAAGAATTGATACAGAGGATGACCAATCAGGCTGATTCATTACTTTACGGTAACCGCTTAGTTTATTACAACGTATTGGGAAGGAATTTCTTCAATCCGATTTACGGCAAAATTCCGCCAAAAAATTGCGCCCGTTTCTACGCTGATCTTGCTGATGAAAATTAAAGTTGAAGCCATCAAACTATCAATTATGCACATTAAGCACATGTTTAAGAAAAAGCAGTTGTGGAAGTTTTTCTCTTTTTAATGTAACAGATTCTGATACCATAAAAAAATCATTCAAAGATATAGAAAAGACATGCAGGTCTCAAGGAGAATTTTTTTTAAATCGCTAAGAAAAATTGCTGCTAAACACCATAAATACTGTCTTCAGGTCCTGCTACATCACGAATTTTAGGAGTAATTTTACACTTGTTCAGAACTGGCATAAATGCAGGAAATTCACATTCTCTGGTCTTCTGCATGTTTGGGAGCTAAATCGGGTTTGGGCAGAAGTACCTTAGGAGCAGCGCAAATTATAGAGGAAATGTTTTGACGTAAATCCGGGGTCAGTCATTGCACACGAATTTCATTGGCAAAAAAAAACAGTGCAACTTCGCTCTTGCACCATCGTTACGCCAGAAATTTCCGGGCCATTAATCATTTTGTACATGTCAATTTAAGGTCAATTATAATCTCCTGTAAGTTTAAAAAAAGTTACTGAAAATATAAATCTCGTGGAATATTGGATTTACAATAAACTATTTGATTAAGAACAGCTAAGCAAAAAATAACCCAAGTTTTTTGATTGTCAAGCCAATAAAAGATAATCAGAAATCAGGCTATAAGGACAAAATGGACAGGATTTTCAGGAGCCTAGAGCTTAGTTTAATTTGAGGTCAAGTTTATCACCAGAGAGCTGTTGAGAACTGAGTGCTTTGATGCATTGTCTACAATACATCGACAGTAGGAGTGTAGACTCCTTATGAAGGACATTTTGAAATATCAAAAATTTGCATTAATCTCATTCTCTCTTTCAATGTCTTTAATGTCTATCACCCTCCCAAGTTCCCTGCAACTTCTTCACCAAAATCTCTTCACGTATTCTTTGCAACAAGCATCTCCTCAACCTCAAGTGATTTCAGCCTTCACCTAAATTTTCTTTGCTCCCTCTATTCCAATTTCTCTGTACTCCTGTCGTCACTCAAAATCAACGTGCATGGCAGCTCCCACACCCATAGCCACGCCATCGACTTTACTATCACGCAAGCACTTGATATCCCTGAGTTTTCGATCACTGACAAGGCCATCTCTGATCACTTCCTCATCATCTATATTTCCATGCTCACCTCTAATGAAGGGTGTTTTTGTGACTGGAAGGCTGTTTCCAATGGGGTTCCACAGGGCTCAGTACTTTTTGTGGTATATATCAATGATTTGGACTTGAATGTAAGAAGTATGATTAAGAAGTTTGCAGATGATACAAAAATTGGCCGTGTGGTTGATAATGAAGAAGAAAGCTGCAGACTGCAGGAAGATATCAATAGACTGGTCAGGTGGGCAGAACAGTGGCAAATGGAATTCAGTCTGGAGAAGTGTGAGGTAATGCATTTGGGGAGGGCTAACAAGGCAAGGGAATACACTATAAATGGTAGGACACTGAGAAGTGCAGAAGATCAGAGGGACCTTGGAGTGCATGTCCACAGATCCCTGAAGGTAGCAGGACAGGTAGATAAGGTGGTTAAGAAGGCATACGGGATACTTGCCTTTATTAGCCGAGGCATAGAATATAAGAGCAGGGAGGTTATGCTTGAACTGTATAAAACACTAGCTAGGCCGCAGCTAGAATATTGCGTGCAGTTCTGGTCACCTCATTACAGAAAGGATGTGATTGCACTAGAGGGGGTGCAGAGGAGATTTACAAGGATGTTACCTGGGCTGGGGAATTTTAGCTATGAGGAAAGATTGGATAGGCTGAGGTTGTTCTCTTTGGAACAGCGGAGGATGAGGGGAGACCTAATTGAAGTTTATAAAATTATGAGGGGCCTATTTCCCTTAGCAGAAGGGTCAATAACCAGGGGGCATAGATTTAAAGTAATTGGTTGGAGGTTTAGAGGGGATTTGAGGAGAAATTTTTTCACTCAGGGTGGTGGGGTCTGGAACTTACTGCTTGAAAGGGTGGTAGAGGCAGACACCCTCATCACATTTAAAAAGTACTTGGATATGCACTTGAACTGCCATAACCTACAAGTCTACGGACCAAGTGCTGGAAAGTGGGATTAGGGTGGATAGCTCTTTTTCGACCGGCACGGACAAGATGGGCCGAATGGCGGCCTTCTGTGCTGTAAATTTCTATGATTCTAACCATATCTCCATGCAAGCTCGCCTTTCACCCCTCCAACATTACCTTTTGTCCCTTGAAAAAGCTACCCCAGCTCCCTCTCTATAATACTGTAACTCTCAACTTCCTCTCCTCTGGCCCTCCATCTGCCACAATGTTGCAGCCACTGTCCACCTGCACAACAGCTGCATTGCTATGACCTTTGACTATTCCCACACAGTCCCTCATATCCTAGCCGTGTCATTAACCCGTATAATTCCAATCCCATAGCTTTTAAGCCTGAAGTTTATCAGCTTGAGTGCACCTGGCATTTGATTGGATTGGTAGTCCATCACCAGATCTGGCTAGTCTACCTTAAAGAATATTCCATCTCCTTCTCCATTGCCAAATTTTGGGACTACTACAGAATTATCCTTGAGAGTAAGAACTTCTTAATAGCAATTCACCTCCTTCAACTCCCTTCTGCTCCATCCATCTTCACCTCCAACATCAAATGTGAGGAGCTCAATGACATTTTTTGTATTGAAAAGCTATCTGCTTAGCTGCCTCGATTTTCTCTTCCTCCTCCCTTGCTGTTGATTTCCCCTGCTCTACCCACGCTATCGGAGGTGCTGACTTTTGGATGAGACAATAAACCGAGACCTGTCTGATGTAAAAGATCCCATGACACTATTTGAAGAAAAGCAGGGGTGTTCTCTCAGTGTCCTGGTCAATAATATCCCTCAGCCAAGATCACTAAAACAGATTATCTGGTCCTTTATCCCATTGCAGTTTGTGGGACCTTACTGTCTGCAAATTATATGCCACATTTCTCTACATTACATGATTGCATTTCAAAAGTACTTCATTGGCTGCAAAGAGCTTTGGGATATCCTGAGGTCGTGAAAGGCGCTATATAAATGCAAGTTCTTTTTCTTTATGTAGCTTTTTCCCATATCCCCCTTGCTTTCCTTAAGCTCATGTCCTCTCTGAAACTCACCTCCTGTGCTCTGATCCCCTCATGATCACACAACTACCTTTCCTTGGCCAAATGCTTACTGACATCAATGGATTCTGTCCTGTCCTGAAGAACCTCCCTTCTCAAAGTCCAACCTCAACGCCTCAGCCCTCTCTAACTACCACCCTACCATTCTGAGAGCACCCTGGGAAAAGTAATAAACAACATCTGTGATTACCAATGTGGCATTCTATCCCTCCTTGTCCAATCTTCAACGTTCAACACTGATGATCACTTTATCCATCTCTACTCTCTCTTATATGGCCCATCTACATGGCACCACCTTACTTCGTTCCACTTCTAAATGTCCCAATCTAGCAAGCACACCTCCTGCAATGGCTCTCCTCCCACCTCTCCATGCTTATCTTTGGTGTAAGTTGTTATTGTTGCCACAAGATTCCATCTTTGGTCCTCTCCTATTCTTCATTTGTAAGCTTCTCTTTGGTGACATCATCTGTAGACATGGGGTCAGCTTCTTTATCCATGATGATGACACCATCCTCAATTTCTTGAACATCACTGTACTGTCTTAACTCCTTGACCGATATTAAGTAATAGATGAACCAGAACTTTCTTTAAGTTAACATCACTAAGACTCTCTCCTGTTTAGGGATAGATAGACAACTGAATATCATGTTGCAGAAGGATAAAAGTCAGAGGAAAATATTTGTGAGGAATTCGACAGGTCCATCAGGCAGGAGCAATCCAGTACATCTTTTATTTTTTTTAAATTACTCCAATTTCTTCACTTTTCCTGAGACACAGACATATACGGGGTATATTTTTATGGTTGCTATTCACTCTTAATGCCTAGACAGTGAGTGTCAACAGGCTGTTCAACAAGGGGGCATCACAACCAAGCCCAATCCTATCCTCACCACCCATCCAAACGTGCACTTTTCAGCAACAACCAGGAAAGTGGGAACCCTGGCTATTTCCCCATGCTTCCTTCCCAACCTAGAGGCGTTGGCCCGGAATTTGTGGTCAGCGGCAAAGCGAAGTCATTCGCTGCTGGCCCTGAAGTAAGCTTCGCACAAAGATCTCGCGATCTCTGTGTCGAGAAGTTTGGGTTTGCTGACGCGTAGTTCAAATCAACCGTATGTTGTGGGGATCCCCTAGTGCAAGCTGCTGTGATGTCCACAAGCTGTCTAAGCAGCCAATCAAAGCGCAGAATTCTCACACAGCAAACAAGGAAGGAAATAAGCTCTTAAAATTCTAACTTTTTAAAAATGTTAGAGAGCAAAACAAAGATTGGAGCTCTTGCATGGGGAAAAGGCAAACCTGAAATAAAGATGAACAAATTAAAAAATGTTTTTTAAAAGTTTCTTAATTACATTTTTTATTAAAATTGATAAATTTGACACTGCACAAAATTAAAATTACTTTTCAGGGCCATAATGTTTGTTTAGCAGTCAATACTCTGTAAAAATCCCAGTTACACCTAATCCCTTTGGGTCTAACTTTTAGTGGAGAATTTAACAGCTTTGTGTCTTAATGCAAGGAGCATTCGGAACAAGGTGGATGAATTAGCTGCGCAAATAGAGGTAAATGAATACGATTTGATTGGGATTACAGAAACATGGCTCCAGGGTGGCCAAGGCTGGGAACTCAACATCCAGGGGTATTCAATATTTAGGAAAGATAGGCAAAAAAGAAAGGGAGGTGGGGTAGCATTGCTGGTTAAAGAGGGGATTAACACAATTGAAAGGAAGGATATTAGCTCTGATGATGCGGAATCTGTATGGGTAGAACTGAGAGATAACAAGGGGCAGAAAACGTTAGTGGGAGTGGTATATAGACCTCCAAACAGTAATACGGAGGTTGGGGACGGCATTAAAAGGGAAATTAGAGAAGCATGCAGTAAGGACACAGCAGTCATCATGGGTGACTTTAATTTACATATAGATTGGGCTAACCAAATTAGTAAAAATACTGTGGAGGAGGCATTCCTAGAATGTTTACAGGATGGTTTTCTGGAACAATATGTCGAGGAACCAACCAGAGATCAGGCCATCTTAGACTGGGTATTTTGTAACGAGAAAGGATTAATTAGCAATCTTGTTGTACGAGGCCCCTTGGGTCAGAGTGATCATAATATGATAGAATTCTTCATTAGGATGGAGAGTGAAGTAGTTGAATCAGAGACTGGGGTCCTGAATTTAAATAAAGGAAATTACGATGGTATGAGGCGCGAATTGGGTAGGATTGATTGGGGAATGTCACTCAAAGGGTTGACGGTGGATAGGCAATGGCAAACATTCAAAGACTGCATGGATGAACTACAGAATTTGTTCATCCCAGTGTGGCATAAGAATAAAACAAAAAGGGTGACTCAACCGTGGCTAACAAGGGAAATTAGGGATAGCATAAGATCCAAGGAGAGGACATATAAATTGGCCAGAAAAAGCGGTAACCCTGAGGATTGGGAGCAGTTTAGGATTCAACAAAGGAGGACAAAGGGATTAATTAAGAAGGGGAAAATAGAATATGAAAGTAAGCTTGCAGGGAACATAAAAACTGACTGTAAGAGCTTTTATAGATATGTGAAGAGAAAAAAATTAGTGAAATCAAGTGTAGGTCCCTTGCAGTCAGAAGCGGGGGAAGTTATAATGGGGAACAAAGAAATGGCAGATCAATTAAATGCATATTTTGGTTCTGCCTTCACAAAGGAGGACACAAATAACCTCCCAGAGATGTTGGAGAGCATAGGGTCTGATGAAAGGGAGGAACTGAAAGAAATCAGTATTTGCAGGGAAATGGTGTTAGGGAAATTGACGGGATTGAAGGCCGATAAATCCCCAGGGCCTGATAATCTACATCCTAGGGTACTTAAGGAAGTGGCCCTAGAAATAGTAGATGCATTGCTGATCATCTTCCAACATTCGATGGAATCTGGAACAGTACCCATGGATTGGAGGGTAGCTAATGTTACCCCACTATTCAAAAAGGGTGGTAGAGAGAAAGCGGCGAATTACAGACCGGTAAGCCTGACATCGGTAGTGGGGAAAATGCTAGAGTCCATTATAAAGGATGTAATAGCTGAGCACTTGAAAAACAGTGACAGGATCGGACAAAGTCAACATGGATTTACAAAAGGTAAATCGTGCTTGACTAATCTACTGGAATTTTTTGAGGATGTAACTGGGAAAATAGATAAGGGAGAACCAGTAGATGTGGTGTATTTGGACTTTCAAAAGACTTTCGATAAGGTCCCGCATGAGAGATTAGCATGTAAAGTTAAGGCACATGGGATTGGGGGCAAGGTATTGACTTGGATAGAGAACTGGTTGGCAGACAGAAAGCAGAGAGTAGGAATTAATGGGTCTTTTTCTGAGTGGCAGGCAGTGACTAGTGGGGTACCGCAGGGTTCGGTCCTTGGACCCCAGCTATTCACAATATACATTAATGATCTAGATAAGGGAACTAAATGTAATATCTCCAAGTTTGCAGATGACACAAAGCTGGGTGGGCGTGTGTGCTGCGAGGAGGATACTGAGAAACTCCAGGATGATTTGGACAGGTTGGGTGAGTGGGCAGAAGCGTGGCAGATGCAATATAACGTGGATAAATGCGAGGTTATCCATTTTGGTGTCAAAAACAGAAAGGCAGACTATTATCTGAATGGCAATAGATTGGGAGAAGGGGAAGTGCAACGAGACTTGGGTGTCCTTGTGCACCAGTCGCTGAAGGTAAGCATGCAGGTGCAGCAGGCGGTGAAGAAGGCAAATGGTATGTTGGCCTTCATAGTGAAAGGGTTTGAGTATAGGAACAGGGATGTCCTGCTGCAGTTGTACAGGGCCTTGGTGAGACCACACCTTGAGTACTGTGTGCAGTTTTGGTCGCCTTATCTGAGGAAGGATGTTCTTGCCATGGAAGGAGTTCAGCGAAGATTCACAAGGCTGATACCTGGGATGGCAGGAATGACATATGAGGAGAGATTGGGTCGATTGGGCTTATACTCGCTGGAGTATAGAAGAATGAGAGGGGATCTCATGAAACATATAAAATTCTGACAGGTCTGGACAAACTAGATGCAGGAAGAATGTTCCCGATGGTCAGAGAGTCCAGAACCAGGGGTCATAATCTAAGGATAAGGGGTAAGCCATTTAGGACAGAAATGAGGAAGAATTTCTTCACCCAGAGAGTGGTGAACCTGTGGAATTCTCTACCACAGAAGGTAGTTGAGGCCAAGTCATTAAATATATTCAAGAATGAGTTAGATATATTTCTTAAAGCTAAAGGTATCAAGGGATATTGGGAGAAGGCAGGTACAGGGTACTGAGTTTGGATGATCAGCCATGATCTCATCGAATGGCGGAGCAGGTTCGAGGGGCCGAATGGCCTACTCCTGCTCCTATCTTCTATGTTTCTATATGTTTCTATGTAATTACTGTGGAAGAGCCGAAGTTTTCGTCAGTTTCCCTGATTTGAGAGATTACACTGATTGCCGGCTCTGTTTGTGGGGGGGTGGGGCACAGCACTGCCTGTGGAAGAGCAGTGAATGACTGCGCCAAATCCCTAAGTTGCGGTCAGTTTCAAAGGCGGAATGGCGGCGAACGTTTCCAGTTCGCCGTTATCCGGACCGCAAATTCCAGGCCACTGTGTCTAATTGTACACCCGCTGAGATCAGCTCATTCAGTACATTTAGGAGATAAAACTTCGGAATTTTCTGGTCTGTATGGCTCAGTTCCACACTGGGTACTGAGCAACTGAACAACTCGGTAAGCAAGAGGTTAGATTAGAATATATTTGACTAGTGTTCTAGTTCTAATAATCTGGTTATTCAGAATTTTTATGTGTATGCTGCCACATAGTTTGACCTGTGCAGAGTAATAAGTTTAAAAAAAAAATTTACCTCACTTTGCACTACTTACATTTTGCTTTCTGCAAGAGCTTTTTGTTTTTGTGATCACAAAAATGTAAGGATGTTCTGAGAATCTGTCGGGGGTTTCCATGATTGAAAATTATATTTTATTTTTTATTGATAAACATTTTGTGTCCATTCATCTTTGTTAATCTGTAAATTTAGGGCATGTCTTTATGCAGCAACTTGATCGATTTAAGGAGTATAATATATAGAGAAAAAAGCAGATACTAATAATGTATTGTTTAATACCATAATGAGTTTTACAGAAAACAGCTATCTCTCAGATATCTGAATGTGAGTGGAATTTTTTTTCTCTTTCATAAGTAACGATGGAAAGCACTGACCAGCTGTATTCGTAGCAGCTGCCAGCGGGGTAATCCAGTAAAAATTAAATATGAATAGACCATTTTGTTCTTCCACTTAACGCCATTCCTGTTCTATATAGGATTACTTATTCTAACTATGTAGCAGGGCAGTATGAAATACCAGTCAAATCAATGTTCTGAATTCAAGAAAGGCATTAGTTACTGTATTATATACGTCTTTCGCAGTGATCGCTGTCACCTCTTATTGATGATGCGGAGATGCCGTTGTTGGACTGGGGTGGACAAAAATGAGAAGTTGCACAACACCAGGTTATAGTCCAACAGATTTATTTAAAATTACAAGCTTTCGGAGCTGTCGCCCCTTCGTCAGGCAAAGTTACTGTGAGAGAATCTATCAGAATTCACAGAATATAAAAACACAGAGAAAATGCATAGATTAAATCTTTCCCTACATCAAAGACACACTAAGAGCACAGCCAAGACAGTGAGATGTGTCCCAGGGGGTCCAACGCGTCAGAACACCTGCTGGCTGCATATCCTCTCCATTTTTTGTGTTTGTTTCTTGTGTTTGTTTGTTTGTTTTTTTTTAAAACTGGAAAGACCGGCAACGATGTCAAGTCACGTTCTATAGCGTGACATGAACCCGATATCCCTATTGAGGCCGTCCTCATGAGTGCGGAACTTGGCTATCAGTTTCTGCTCGATGATTTTGCGTTGTCGTGTATCACGAAGGCCGCCTTGGAGAACGCTAACCCGCAGATCCGAGGCTGAATGCCCTTGACTGCTGAAGTGTTCCCCGACTGGGAGGCAACCATCCTGCTTGGCGATTGTTTATTGAGTAAACGTTTTACCAAAAGAAACATATAATTAACATTTAGATTTTACACTTAATGTTATGAGTACTTGTTTTAAAGTAACGCAGTAACAGGGATGAGATGACACATTGGGCCGGACTATCCATGGAGCTGCTGCTGCAGTGCTATAAGTGCACTGGAAGTGCAGCAGAAACCCCCTTTACACGTGTAAACAGGGTTTCTGCCACACTTCTGGGAAGTTACATTGGTGGAGCGGGAGCAGCTCTGAGGAAATTCTGGGCCATTAACTAGGTCTTGGAATCCTGTGCCACTGGGAGGCAGAGACAGTTGCATCTCTTAAGGGAAAATTGGATAAATATTTGAAGCAGAAGAAGATACAAAGCTGTAGTGAGTAAGTGAGTCAGTAGGTTTAGTTTTGAATAGCTTTAGCAAAGAGGCAGCACAGACATGATGGGCCGAATGACGTCCTTCTGTGCTGTAAACTTCAATGGTTCTATCACAACTATTGTGTATATTAGTTTATGCATGATGGGAATCTGTAAAATTAACAAAACTGAAATAGCAACCTATTTCAACATTTAAAGTTATATTTAAAAAACAAATTCACATAAAATATAAAATTATTCCCTGGCTATTCTAAGCCCATTACTAATACGAATAAGAGTATTGGATGGTATGGTGTGTTAATACATTGTCCTTTTCCCTCTGGAGCTTGGATTTGAATTCAGCCCAGATAGCTGGGATGTTGTGAGGGATTATGTGAAACACCTGTTGCCAGTGAGCTAAACGGGGAACCTTAGAAGCAGGATGCTGGTATTCAGGCCAGAAGCCTATCCATGATGTACCACTCAAACTATGAGCTTTTCATAGCAACTGTTTGAGGACTTGCTCTTGTTACTCCATCATCGGAATTTTGCTAATTCTCCATTCTTAACAATCTGAAAGTTCCCATTTGGAAGAGCCATTTTCCACTAATGGTAATGCTGTCAGAAGGAAAGCACAAGTACACAGCAACAGGATGAGAAGTACATGAGTTTCATTAATGAAGTTCACAAACTGCACGCAGTAGGCATGCATACCATCATGACAAATAGTTTAAAGACATAGAGGTAGAAATTAGTCTGGATCAATTTTCGGGTCCAGACTTGGCACTGCGCGACTAGTGCGTGCCCAAAACAAGTGGCCCAAGGATTGATAGGAATTGATCCTCTGGCCTCATTCGCATACTTGGTGCAAGCTGCCGGCACTGGTCACGCTTCCACAGGCAGCGAAGCGAAGCAAAGTCATCTGAGCGAAGACCTCAATTTCAGGCCACCTGTCTCACAGGCAGTGGTGCTTGAATAAGTCACGGGAGGGGGGTTGGAGTGGACTACGGTGGGGGGGGGGGGAACGATTATGACTACTATCAAGTCAAGGGAAGCACTCATGCTCCACAGGACTGGGCTTTTTAAATAATGTTTTTTTCACAATCTATATCTGGTTGGCAGTTGCCAAGGCTGTTGAAGGTTCCTGAGTAGGGCAGGCCTCATCAGAGAAAAAATTCTAAAAGGGATCCTGAACAGGTGTTCAGCCCCTCATTTACATATTTAAGGAGCCTAACCTGTTTTAGATGTCCACCCGGGAAGCCTAAAAAACGGACCCCACAAATTTAGCAGTGGAACATAGGGTGCAGTCCGTCCTACTGCTAAAATGGTGTAGTTGCACCCATTTTACATCCAAACAAAAGGTGCAACGCATACCAATTTCTACTCCATAATCTTTGCCTTTGTTGCTTATGTTACGTGTACTTTTGAATAGATAACGGGCAACAGTAAGTTTAAGATCTGGAAATGGTTGCGTATGCATTAATGAGAAACAGACAACCTGTCATGTGAAAGGTGATTTGTGTATCTTTCTTTTGTTATGTACAATGTAATGTTTCCTATGAGTTTAAATTTAGCATCATGGGTCACCATGTGTTATTTAATCTCCACAAGATCAATGAATGACCTTTCATTCTTTGGCATGAGCGATTCCTTTAACTGAAATGTGTGACAGTCAGATCTTTAACTACCTGTGTGTGTGTAGAACTTCATCTGACAAGGTGATGACAACTGCAGTAGGACAAAATTTCTTTGTTGCTAGTTTGATTACAAGTTTGTTCCATTACTGCCAGTTCTGACTTGGACTTACAGGTGACACATACACAGGCCAGAAAGTGAACATGGCCTGCTTTAATTGGAATCCACCTCACCCACTTAATTAGCTTAACAGGTGTTTTATCTGCACTTTCCCATTTCAAGCATCACAAACTTATGTCACAAACTGTTAACCTCGATCCACAGCAGTTGACTGAGTCAATGTGCACAGCGCTGCTGCTTGAAGATGTTATTAACATGGTTGGAAATATTACAGACACTCGGAAAATCCCTCCCTTCGTTTTTTGGGTAGAGTATGAGAGCGTCTTATCCACAGTTGACAACAGCATACATTACCTAGCACTGACGTCCTTCACCTAGACCTTTTTTGAATAAAAGTAATTATTAAACATTTAGGTATAAGGAGTCCTAACCTTTTTATGTTACAATAATTTTGAAATAGGGTGTGGGTCTTACATACACAAGGTATCAAGGATTTACTTTAAAGTTGTCTTCACTAAACAAAATAAGGGTGCTATTTAAGCCACGATAAAACAATTTTAATAAAAGTGGGCCATTCGAAGTGGTTAAAAGAGTATGCCATTTATTGAAGGTAAAGTATCTGGTGTTGCAAAGTCTTTGCATATATTATAGATTTGATGTTTTCACTGCACTTTTACCTTTCACAATGAAACCTTACTGAAAAAAAAACATTTGCTTAAGTGTTTCTCAATAAAATATATTGGTTTGATGTAGCCACTGCATGCAATTTCAAAAGATTTCAACAGATTAGTGAACTTTAGCTGAATTAGCTTCAATTTTGGGAAAGAAAGGATACTTTTATAATTCAAAAGTTACAAAGCAGAGCTAAACTACCTTAAAGGAGTTATTGTGTAGATTTTACTTATTAATCTTGGCATGCCATGTGCATAGACCCATTAAAGAAACAGGGCATTATTAAACAGTGGACTTTGATGGAAACAGGCCAGTCTCACCACTGAGAAGCCCTTGTAAGGTTGAATTGCCTGCCAGCTTAGCTGCTTGTGACAGAATATTTGTGGTAGCTTAACATGTATAGTAAAAAGCTCAGCAAGGAGATGCTTGAGGTGATGCAGAGGTTTTGAGAATTAGTTTTCCTGCCTGAGAGTTGTATCTATTATAATAGTTCATACTTCTAAATTAAAAACAAATCTTATTTTGGCAGTAAAGACCTGTTTGAGATGCGGCAGTGTTTGTTGTCTTAGAGATACAAATTCTGGTTACCAACCAATATACTACAATCCAGAAATGTCCTCCCCCCTTGCTGTTCCCCAATGATTTTCCTTGGCTGACAGTTCATTATCTTGGATTCCTAAAGATTTAGGCATGAAGAACTTACTTAATTGTATATGGTGGAATAAAACCTAATTGCAGAAACATAAAAATGGAATTACAGGTAAGTATACATTTTTTATGTTAATACAAATATGTTTTCAACAATAATTCGCAATATTGAAAATGGATTGATTATTGCCGAAATGAATCTTGACAAACTTTTGGTGCAGCAATATTAAGCATTCTTGCAAGGTCTAAAAGGGATTAATGACAGACAATATATATATAAACCAAAAGTTGGAGGAAAAATGCTTGACTAAAAAAGTCATATAAGTGGAATTATTCCTGTTTGTTAGTGAAAACATAGTTCATTTATGCCCACAGGTAATAACTCTGAGGGGAAAAGTCGTACCTATGTGTAAAATGTATTAGGCTGCAGTAATACTGCAGCTACCAATATCTACCATTTGTATTGCACAGTTGGTAGACTGGCAGCAAGGTGAAGTGACAACAGAGCTCTGGGCAAGTGTGTTTTCACTTATACACAGAGCTCTGCTTCACCAGAAGCTAATTTTTAATGCTGGGGAACACAGCGGGAGTGTCCACTTTCTCCCAGCATTAAAAAGATTCCATACGAATTTTTAAAAGTTCATTGGAGCGCCCTATTTTTGCATAGGACTGAATATATACTACAGCCATTGTGTACTCAAAGTGGTGTGAGATATTTCTTACAATACTTGGCCTTAGTGTGCTTGTGTCAGATCAGGTCTTGGCACATGAATTATATTACCACTCTTTGCATCATGTTGCCAAGGTAAGGCACTATATAAATGCAAGCACATATTATTACTATTATTTATTGAACAATTTTGCTCAAACATTTAAATCCAACATGTACACTCAGCTATCTTTTTCTTGTACGGTTTCCTTTGAGTGGGAATATAAAGTATATTGAGATAAATTGATTAATTTTCTTTTGTTGCAGAAGGAAATTCTAAAAGTTGAAAATGAGCTTGAGGATATGGAAGAAAAAGAGGATAACAAAGAAGAGGATGAGGGTGTAGATGAGGTGGATGATGGTGAAGAAACAGCAAAAGAAGAACAAGAAGCTATTAATGAAAGAGAGAATGAGGTCAGTGAACAGGTTGGATATCTTGTGTTTATTATCTTAACCCTCAGAGAGCTAGCTGGTTCAGGGAATCTCCTGTCATAGTATGATTGGTTTTGTAAGTTTTCAGCTTGTGCACTATGGTATTTTTTTTTAAAGTAATGTTAAAGTAATAAAACTACTTAAATATCAGGAATAGATTTATATCAGTAATAACCTGAAACAGTTCAAATAAATATTGATTTACAATTTCACATAAAAATATATAATATAAACAATTTACCACTGATCAACTTGTCCCTTTTTTGCTTCTTTCCTGGTGGCTCCCTGTCCTTTTTTATTTTAACTTCAATTTTTTTCCAACTAATAATATATTCCTTTCTACCTTTTTTTCCCTTTGTTTTTACTTTTAAATCTTTAACCTAGCTACATTTTTCAGTATCCCAGCACCTGTTAATTTTAAAAGTGGGTTGTATAAGTATCGATGGCCCTGGTAAGTAGTGTGTTCCCAGATGAATAGCTCATCTACGATGCACCAAATGTGTGATTATCAGAACCACTAGTGTTGCAAAAATGCAATCAGTTGAGGACAGAAAGGAAATCAAGAAACTTAATACAGAAGCAAAATACTTGTGGCTGCTGGAACTCTGAAATAAAAACAGAAAATGGTGGAAATGCTCAGCAGGTCAGGCAGCATCTGTGGAGAGAGAAACAGAGTTAACATTTCAGATCGATGTTCTGACGAAAGGCCATCGACCTGAAACGTTAACTTTGTTTCTCTCTCCACAGATACTGCCTGACTTGCTGAGTATTTCCTGCATTTTCTGTTTTTATTTTAATCAAGAAACTTACCCTTCCAATGTTGTGAATGAAATGGTAAAGCACAAAGTATGGTCCAGTTCTTTAGGCACATGCGTCATTTGGCATATCAAGCATGATAGCTTTATTTTTATTAATCTCAATTCCCTGCTTATTTCCCCAATCTTTTAATACCTTTATATCCCAATTAGATATCTATTTTATTTATAAATGCCTGCATTGACTTTACATCTATCATGCATCTGTCATTTTGTAATCCGTGATCAGGAACTTGTATGTTGTTAATACACTTCTTAAGACAATGGTCCTGACATTTCATCTGCTCAGCCTCCCATGATTTTCAAGCAAATTGTTTACTATGGTGAAAGGTTCAAATAAATGAGATCCAAGTTAAGAAGTAGCAAGTTAGTAACAAGGGAAGGGAAGTGGACCTTTTTAATACAACAGTTATATACTTTGACAAAGGAAGGACCTTTTTTTAATTACGAAACCAAGGTGAAGGGCCAAGGTCCATAATGCAGGACATGGCTGAAAAAAGTAAAAAAGAGATATCAAAGTAGCAGTTTGAGAGACATGAAAAAACACCATCTTTGAAGAATTAAAAGAAACATGATTTCTATTGCTCCACTGAAGGGCATTGAAGATATCAAATGGATAAGGTAGTGTAGTGGTTCTGGTACTGAATTTATCAACCCATAAGATGAGAGTTCAAATCTGGTAATTTGTAGATTGACACCAAGAACGCTCACATATTGTTGTAAAAACCCAGCTGGTTCATTAATGTCGTTCAGGTAAGGGACTCTGACAGCCCTACTTGGTTTGGCCCACATATCATTACAATATATTGTTGACATTTAATGCCCTTTGAGATGGCCTAGAAAACGACTCCGTTGTAAAAACAATCACTAAGCCCATCACCTTCTCCACAATAATTGTCAAATAAAAAAGATGCAATGATACATCCACTGAAGGATTGTGATCTCAAGAGAGTTGAATCGAGGCTGGATTGATCCTCAAAAATGTTAATAGGATTGGATGTGATTGATGAAGGTAATTGATAACAGTAGAGTGGGAAACAGGACAGAGCCTTGGGAAGGAAAGAACACTTGGGTTAATGAAAGAAAGAAAGACTTGCATTTATATAGCGCCTTTCACGACCACCGGACTTCCCAAAGCGCTTCACAGCCAATGAAGTACTTTTGAAGTGTAGTCACTGTTGTAATGTAGGCAACACAGCAGCCAATTTGCACTCAGCAAGCTCCCACAAACAGTAATGTGATAATGACCAAATAATCTGTTTTAGTGATGTTGATTGAGGGATAAATATATGCCAGGACACCGATCATAACTCCCCTGCTGCTCTTCGAAATAGTGCCATGGGATCTTTTGCATCAACCTGAGAGAGCAGAGGGGGCCTCGGTTTAACGTCTCATCCAAAAGACAGCACCTCCAACAGCGCAGCACTCCGTCAGCGCTGCACTGGAGTGTCAGCCTAGATTTTTGTGCTCAAGTCTCTGTACTGGGACTTGAACCCACAACCTTATTGACTCCGAGGCAAGGGTGCTACCAGCTGAGCCAAGGCTGACACAGAAAAAGATAAGCCATCAACTGAAGCACCGAGTACAGTAATTTGAGAGGAAACTAGATGATAAACACATGTTTGATGGTGGGTATATAGGATATGAAACAAAGACAGGAAACTCTGGAGACACTCAGCAGGTAATGTGGCATCCATCGAGAAAACATAAGACAGTGAGGTTTCAGGTACAAACTGTTCCTCAAAACTAAAAGATATTGCAGATAAACAGCATTTAAGAAGTAACGGAACAAAAGAAAGGAGGAAGAGGGGACCCATACACAACAAACGCACAGAGGAGAGACAGAATTACCTGTAATGTGCTAAGGTGGGGATCAAGAAATAGTGAAAGGGTAGAAGTGATATTGCGTAGGAGACAAAAGGAGGCGTAATGAGAGAAATAAAAGACTCTTGATTGGAGAGGTCATGGAGAGCAGCGTGTGTCAGAAACAACATCAGTTGGGGTGAGGCTAGGTTACATAAAATTAAAATAAATTCATGGAGAAAATTAAAAATATAACTTACCTGCAGAGAAGAGAAAATGTGGTAAAAAATCAAAGTAACAGTTGGACTTGGGTGACTCGAGCCATAGTCCTAACAATAGTGGGAGCTTGCAACTACAGCATGATTAGCAAGATAAGGTTTTCACATATATTATTGTGAAAGTGTTGACATACATTTAATAGCTTTTTCCTCATTACAAATGTTTATATAGGAAGTCCTCAATAGAAATGTTGACATAAAAGTTGTTACTCAAAAATCATGACAACTGAAAGTAACATTTATGGACAGGAGGAGCATCAAATATGCAGGACTTTTAATCATATACGAATAGCTGACCTTCCATGACGTTGCATACAGCAAGTCAAGACTATGCACAATCTTCAGGTCGAATGGGGTTAGAAGGTGTGGATAATTGGACCTCGGTCAAGTGAGAACTGCAACTGAGGACAGAGAAAAAAATTGTAGTATGTGGGAGGAATGTGGGGTGGTAAAGTAGGATTAGAGATTGCGGGAGTTAGGGGTAGGTAAAGCAGGTATAATGAAAATAAAGGGCGCCGAGCTGATGATGTAGATAGGTGGAGGGGTGATCAAAAGCTTGGTCAAAGAGGTGGGTTTTAAGAAGGGTCTTAAAGGAGGAGAGGGAGGTGGAGGGGAGGGAATTCTAGAGCGTAGTGCCGAAACAGATGAAGGCATGGTGATACAAAGGGAGGGGAGATGCACAAAAGGCCAGAGTCAGAACAATGAAATGTTGGTTGTGGCGGGGGGGGGAGGTGGTAATTGTCAGGCTGAAGGAGCTTACAGATATCATAGAATAGTACAGCACAGAAGGAGGCCATACGGCCCATCGAGTCTGTGCTGTGGAGAGGGCGAGATCATGAAGTAATGAGAATTTTAAATTTAAGGCGTTGGGGGACCACGAGTTGATTTAGGTCAGCAAGGACAGAGCTTAATGGCCATGTAGGATGATGCGGGATAGGATATGAGCAGAAGAGATTTGAATGAGCTGAAATTTACAGAGGGTGGAGGATGGGAGGCCAGCCAGGACAGCATTGGAATAGTCAAGTCTAGAGATGACTGAGGCATAGATGAGAATTTCAGCAGCAGATGGGCTGAGGTAGGGTTGGAGGCAGGCAGTATTATGGAGGTGGAAGTAGGCAGTCTTTGTGATGGAGAGCTTATGGGGTTGGATGCTCAGCTAGGGGTCGAACAGCATACCAAGGTTGTGAACACTTTGCTTCAGAAGGGACCCTGACCATACTATGGGCTAGAAATTCGTGTGTTTAGTGCCACAGCGCTAAAACGCCGTTAAGAGCTCTACCACCAGCTGATGGCGGTTCCAGCGCCACACGCCATATCCGTCTTGCCGATAGCACTGCCGGTAAACTCGATCGCCAAGGACATCGCAGTCATGGCGATCATGACGTCAGTGAGTGTGCAATGCTCACTTGACGCCGAATCTCCCAACTTCGTTTTGGCCATTGAACTTACTGGCTGGAGAAAGCAACAACAGGTTGAGGTGGCGTGCAGCAGCAGGAAGTCGGCTCCAGCGACGCTATTTAAAAAGATCCTCACCAATCACTCAGACCTGACAGGTTTTTGAAGTTTGAGTGACTGTATGCTAATTCCTGCTACTGGAAGAGTTTCTTCATTCATTTCAAGGTTCTTTGGTATCAGGGAGTGTTGTGGCAAGTACAAAACTCCATATTTATTTCGGAAAAGCTACAACCTACAACACTTGCTAAAAGTCATGGGGGCTGTACTGGCAGTGGACCTAGCCCTCCAGGATCTATAGTGGAGGGAGTGGAGGCAGTGAGACAATCTGCCTACTGGACGGGCTGTCCGTGACCGGCTCATCAGACATGAATGAAACCCCAGATCCCCGTAGCTCACCACATCCCCATCATACCATCCCTGTCTCACGCCATATCACGGTCCTCCTGGACGCAAAGGTGAAATGAGAAAGACCACAAAATATTCCAATCACAATTAATAACTTTATCTATAAACATATCACACATATCACATGAATTCTAATAACTAATGACCCTTGTGTCTGTCATAGTTGAATAGCTGTCATTTTGTGCAAGGTGTGAGTTGTGGGTGTGAGTGTTGCTAGGTAGAGATTGTTGATAGGTGAGTGCTGGGGGTGTGGTACATTGAGCAGTGTGTGAAGCATGTGGTACAGATGGTGGTATGTAGCATTTGTTGAAGCCTTCACTCACTCTGACCACCCGTGTGAGCTCGTTAAACTTCTTCCTGCACTGCGTGTGGGTCCTGGGGACCACAGTGCTGTCCATGACGTGGTGTGCCACCTCCCTCCACATAGTCTGGTAGACTTGTGGCGAGGGCCACCTGCCAGTTGGTGGGTACAGGACCGCCAGCCTTCTCTCCACCGCTAAAACCAATGCCTCCAAAGCTTCATCGGAAAACCTCCGGGTTCTCTCTCTGGGGTGGCGATCTGCCATCAGGATTTGTTAGTAATTGATCTTTCTCCTTGTCCTGCTTCTTGGGATTGTTGGGGAAGCTGCACAGCCAACAAAGCTGAGAATGAGGTGCTGCAGCATCAATGAACCTCCCCTTTAAGTAGTGAAAAAAGCCTGTGGCAATCATGACTTGCAATTAGACTACCCCTGATATTGGTCCAGCTTTTCAGTGCAACGCCAATGAGCTTGAGTTTTTAGACGAGAATCATGACTACAATCATTTTAATGAGGTGCGAGGATGAATTTTGTGTGCGGCCTAGACGATTTTCAACTGGTGCTACTTAACCATTTTTAGTCTAAATACTGCCCATTTCTTGGCTATAACAAATTTTTAGCCCATAATGTATTAACAGGCAAATACAAATAGAATATAAAAGAGCAGTGGAAAGACTGTGATGAGATTACTGATATTCAGAATTATGCCTGCTGCTGAGGATGCCAGGATAGTTCATTTCCACAGCATTCTGGGTCGCTGTTGAAAAAAGGCAGAGAGGGAGAGGCAGCAATGATGGAGGGAATGATAAAAACTGGAGGAGTGGGGTTGGATGCTGACATACAGCAAGTGGGTGGGGGTACATGGTTGAGGTAAATGTTAGATGGACATAGATAATTGGGAACAGCAACAATGGCTGATTATTTTCTCCCTCCCACGTCTACAGCCATTGAGATTGACTGTGGCAGACTTCAGAGACATACTGTAGTGTAGCATAGCAGGCAATTTCTTTGCTGGCTGAAAAATGTTGACATTTGTTAAAAAGGGGCCAGAGCCTGTGCAATAAATTTCCTGGGAATCAATTGCATAGTTCTTTCTGACTCTTCAAAATTGAAATGGCTACTCTGTTGCCCACAATAATACTGGACACTAGGGATGAACAGGTGTCTCTTGTGTTGCTATGGCACAAATGATGGAAAATATGTTGGATGATGCATTTCTGACATTTGCTTATCATTACAGTATGTCTGGCAATATATGGGAACATGTATCATACATCATTGTCGTTTCTTGCGGAAAAGAGTGGCAGAGTGAATCCCAAAGAATTTCCCACTTAAGTCTGCTTGAGTTATGCCTGGGAGTCACCATAAATCAAGCGGAAAATGTAGACCCTGATATCTTCCTGGCATATTGTATTGAGCCACCATTATAAATAGATAATTTATCCTACACTCATCATCTGCTTTTATTTTATTAAGATCTTTATTGGTGAGGATGGCAAACAAATCATTACTTTTTATATTGACATTGCTTGTTTTTTTACAAGGTAACATCAATTAATAAAGAAGAAACAGAATCTGAAGAAGATGAACAAGGTATGCAAAAAAATACTGTACTGAGACATATTTAAGATGCATTTTTTATACGAGTGGTACTTGGTTGCAGTATTAGAACCTTCATACTGTTGAATTAAGATTAACCCAATGTTGCAACTACAGGCTGTTTCATAAGGTCGCTCTTTACGAATTGAATACTAATTTTGGAAATCATGTTACTTTCAGTAGCATGGCACAGTTATGTTTCTTTTTTCTTGTGTTTAGTAACTGCAGTTTCCTGATACATTTCAGAATCAACTTTTTAAAATTGTTTTCAACATCTTACTCTTGTAATAGAGCATCATTTGAAGCAGAAAAATACTCACCTGAGTCATATTTTGATTGTTTGCCTATTTTAGTTATTGGCACATTTAGTGCTTTTTTAAATTATACTTCACTTCACAAATGTTGAAGTCACAATTACACCGCCACAATAGAAAAAAAAGCCTTGAATAAAGTTTCAGGCCAGCCTATGTATTTATAGGACTGTATAAAATCCTTGGATCTCTGTTTGTTTCCATACTGGCAATATGTAGATGTACTTTGCAACAATTCCTTCTAGAAACTTTGAAATAGTCAACTATAATCTGTAAAGAGTGTTCTGAAACATATTTGTTGGTAATGTATTATAAATTTTTTTGAAAACAACATTGGCCCGGATTTTGCTGTGTGCGGCGAAGGAACGGCTTTCGCAGTTCACTTCGCGTACAATTGCCCACAGACTTTTAGCAGGCTTGTTAGCGGAGACTTCCACTCATCTGCCTTCCGTTTGAATTCGGCGCCCTCTATAGGGGATCTGTGGTGTCTGTGAGTAGAACAAGCAGCAGGGAGGCTTTTCAACCAATCAGATTGAAGAATCCTCACTGAGACACGCAGACTGCAAAGCAGGAAGTAAAAAGCAGGAATATAAATTACATTTAAGTCATTGTACGGAAGCAAAATAAAGATTGGGAAATACATAAAAGAGCAAAACAGAAAAACTATATAATTTTTTTTTTTTTAAATCTGCAACATTAATTTTCTTCTAAGGGAATGAGACTCCACACTTGTAAAATTATTTGTTTTAGGGCCAGAGGTTGTTCAGTAGTAAAAACTCAGTTACTCCTGATTGAACAAGCCCTAACTTTTTCATCTGTCTTTAGAGCGAGAATAGTGGGTAATTAGTCCAACTTCAGGCCATTACAGTGATTTCTGTGCAAATTCCATCGATGAAGACTGCAACAGTGCAGCCTATGGAGGAGCAAGGTATCACTGACCACAACATCTGGATTTCCGCTTTTAACTGCGTATGTGCGGACACCAGAAGTTGCTGTCAGTTTTGTACAGTAATAACGGCAAGTGCTGACAGCCTCGCTGTTATTAGTACAGGAAAATTCAGGCCAATGTACAGTATTTATCTGCTTTTAAAATATTAAACAGGCATAATACCATTCTTTCATACCAAGAAATGTTCTAAATGGCTGGCTAACTGGAGATGCAGGATCTACTGGAATACTGGGCTGCCTTATTTTGATGTATGGTCTCATTTCAATAACTGACCAAACAACATTTTTAACTTAAATAAAAACTAGTGAATTTGATGAAAGCAGTTTCTTTGGAGTGACAGTTTATGCCTTTTTAACCTAATTATGTTTAAAGTAACAACAGAAAATGCTGGAAAAACGCAGCAGGCCAGGCAGCATCCGTGGAGAGAGAAACAGAGTTAACGTTTCAGGTCGATGACCCTTCGAAGGGTCTTCGACCTGAAACGTTAACTCTGTTTCTCACTCCACGGATGCTGCCTGGCCTGCTGAGTTTTTCCAGCATTTTCTGTTGTTATTTATATTTTAAGTATTATTTTTAAACCTTTATTACATTTCTGGAAAATAAGTTCAAAATACAATCAACCTTGCATAAAAAGAAAATCATCTTGTAACGTTAAACAATTTTTATATACAGAGTTCGTTCTGTGTAGTGTCTCTTCCTTTGGTCTCCCTCTGCCATGCACCATTGCTGCTGGAAAGGGTGGGCACCCTTCAGGGGCTCTGGTAATCCCAGTGCAATATCAGCTCCTAGAAATTGGTAATTCATAATGCAGAGGATTACATCCTAGCACTTGGTGCTGGTATTCTAACTTGCTGCACTATTGTTCTACCGATCTGATGTGTCCCTCTTAAAATTGACTCTAGAGTTGAGTCCCAGTTTATCCCGGTTCAATCAGTGCTTCAGTTGTCCACTGTTCCTTTCATTACTTATTTTGTTTTCCATAGGGGTTAGCCCATTGGGAGATTTTAGTCCTTATTGTGTTATGTATCTTTTTGTCTGGAAAAGGCTACTTTTCAGTCACTCTTCAATCTAGCGATCCAGTTTTCTTCAGGACTCTAAGTGAAAAGCAGTGGGATCAGTGATTATGTTCTGTCCCTAGATGCCTTTAGGATGCTTTGTAGATATATGGTAAATTATTCATTAAACATATCAGTGATATCCCACAGCAGAACAAGAGAATTGCTCCATTCTTTATTTTATAGGCAGGCTGTACAATTTGATTCTTTCTGTGAGACCTAATTGAACCATTGATTGCAGTTGAACACACAACTCAATTCAAAGTTGCTTTTACTTTTTTTTTTGTTCAACCTGTTCAAATATGACTTGCTTGCTTATGCCCAGTTTCATTCATGAATGTTGTTTAGGTAATATGGATGGCATTGTGTTTCATAATAATGCATAAGTAGTTTTAAAAGCTTGTACTCCTGACTTGTAAGTTAACTAGTGAATGAATTTTAGTTGGCTTCTCAGTGACCCACCAAGCCCTACGTACCCAAATCTTTGATTAATACTGTATTTAAACTATTTCACTTAAAGCTAAAATGTTAGCTCTCCTGATAACTTAATGGGTAAATGAACTGTCCAATGGGGTATTGAGCCACACAGACCAGGAGGTCCCAGAATCTATGCTAAGTTAGCTTATCTCAACCAGGGTGACAATGTAGTTGCTACAAATGGGAAAAATAAGCAAAGCTTCCCACTCCTGAATGCTTTCCAGTTATCCATGCTGGAATAGGTGCATGATGTTCAGATGTCAGAGAGAAAGAGACATCATCAGGCTTGGCTTTAATGTTTATGGTCAAATAGCCAACTGACACATGGAGTAGTGGAGAGCTGCTAGTAACTGTAGAATCATACCCCAGCATAAATCAGCATCTTTAGGAAGAGAGCAAATTAGGGCTAAAGGTCTTTTTGGGAAGAATTTTGCTGTAAATGATCTGTTATAGCAACTATAGAAATTGCATACAGCTTTTGACAGCAATTCTTTGTATATTTGTTCAGAAACATATTGGAAAAAATATGAACTGTATTAAAAGACTGAAGTAGATTTTTAAAGTTTCTTGGAAGCAAATGTGTTTTTCTAGATGCAAAAAACATCCATAATAGGTGGTGGTGCACTGCAGCACTTTTTTTAATGAAGATTTCCATTTATTTTCCAGAGTACATAAAAATTATAAATACATATCTGGTTAATTTTAAACATAGCTTTTGTAAAAAAAAATTCTCATGATTACATTATTTTTCTACGAGCACAGCTTACCCTCAATGTATGCACAATGTAACCATAGTTAAATGAAAGACAACTAAAATGGAAGATTGCTTTATATACTGTAAGGTGTAATTTTCCAGGATATGCAGCAACCCATGCTTAAGTTTAGAAACATGAACTTGAGTAACCTTAGTTTTGCATTGCATCCAGCCCAACAACCCTCCGAGATATGTGCTCTTCCAATTCTGGCCTCTTCAGCATCCCCGATTTTAATTGCTCCACCATTGGCGGCTGTGCCTTCAGCTACCAAGGCCCTAAGCTCTGGAATTCCCTCCCTAAACCTCTCTACTTCTCTTTCCTCCTTTAAGATGCTCCCTAAAACCTATCTCTTTGACCAAGCTTTTGGTCATCTGCCCTAATATCTCCTTATGTGGCTCGGTGTCAAATTTTGTTTGATAACGCTCCTGTAAAGTGCCTTGGGACATTTTACTACATTAAGGGCGCTATATAAATACAAGTTGTTGTTACATTGAAGGCAAAGAATCTCTACCTCACACCACTGCAAACTTATGTTGTCCAGTTTTTCCCAAATTCCAGTTACGTTCTTAACCGTACAGAGTTTACACATAATAATTACTTCAGACTAAAGTTAATTCGAACATAACTGACTCTGGAAGCTACATTTCTATATAGTGATCTGTGGCATTTTAATAAAATTATTAAGCAAGAATTAATCTTTACTGTTCCTATTTTATGAACTTATTTAAAAAAATCTAAGCAACTCTCGAACATTCATTTGGTTTTTAACCCATCAGTAGGCAGAGATGCCATGTTTAATAACAACAATTAACATTTATATAGCGCCTTTAACATAGAAAAATGTCCCAAGGCACTTCACAGAAGCATATTAAAGAAATGGATGCCGAGACAAACAGAAAGATATTAGGAGGGGTGACCAAAAGCTTGGTCAGAGATAGGTTTTAATGGGGGGGGGCGGGATTAAAGGGAGTGGAGATAGAAACATAGAAACTAGGAGCAGGAGTAGGCCATTCGGCCCGTCGAGCCTGCTCCACCATTCAATACGATCATGGCTGATCATCCAAATCCAGTACCCTGTCCCTGCTTTCTCACACAGAATCCCCACATCGAGCCTGCACCTATCCCACCCTATCCCCGTAACCCCACGTATTTAATTCCCCCTAACATATCCCATCCTATCCCCATAACCCCACATATTTAATCCCCCCCTAACACTAAGGGTCAATTTATCATAGCCAAATCAACCTAACCCACACATTTTTGGACTGTGGGAGGAAACCGGAGCACCCGGAGGAAACCCACGCAGACACGGGGAGAATGTGCAAACTCCACACAGACAGTCACCCGAGGGGTTTAGGGAGCGAGTTCCACAGGGTGGCACCTATGTGGCTGAAGGCATGACCACCAATAGTGGGGTGAAGAGGAGAGGGTTGCACAAGAGGCCAGAGTCAGATGAATGGAGAGTTTTTTTTGGGGGGGGGGTATGGTTGGGGGAGGTTAAAACAATAGGGAAGGCGAGGCCACGTGGATGAGAATTTTAAATTTGAGGCTTTGGGGGAACATGGGATTAATGTAGATGGGTGAGTGGGACTTGGTGCGGGATAGGATATGGGCAGCATAGTTTTTGATGAGCTGACATTTATGGAGGGTGGAAGAACTGAGCAGAGCACACGTGCATTAAGATGCCAGCCAGTACTTTCGCAGTTGGTCACCCCAGAGGATGACTTACTCAGTGAGATGAGCTCAGCAGCAGCTTGCTGCAGTGCATGTTTCTGTTTTGGTGGGGGGCGGGGGCTGGAAACTGGCTTTGACATATGAAAAGAACTTGAAGGCACTTTACATTCATGGTGTATTGCAGAAGTGAAAGAAAACTGGAGCTTGGCCCGCTGATGTCAGTTCCGTGAATACAATAGTTAAAAACGAAATGAGTGCAAATAGCCAGTATACATTTGTGTTTATGTTCAGATTTAAAAAGTGCCAATGACGCAATGATGCAAAAATAAGCATTGGACCATTCTTTAGCGAATATAATCACCACAAAACAATTCGAAATTTTAATTACAAGAAAAAGAACTACAAAGAATGCAGACAGAATGTCTTTATACTAATAACAGAACTCAGAACTCCAATTAATAGTTCATTCATTTACCATAATCAAATTTACATCGGAGACAAATTGTAAACAAAAATGATGCAAATAGGCTACAGAAAAATTAGTTGACGTATGTAACTTGTGTGTCGTAAAATGGAGAAAGAATGCACAGGTGACTTTAAGATTTAAAATAAGATTTGTATCACAGAAGATTGTAATAAAATAAATGTAAACATGCTGATATTTTTTATGTAAGTTGCCTTCATGAATATTTTTTAGTCTTTCAGATACAGGTCATATTTAGGACTTAACATTCAGCACTTGATAATTTGCTCATTTGCTGTCAAAATTTCACTGTGCAAGTGCTCACTTCTATGCACCTGCCCAGGCCCAAACACGTCTTGATTCAGGACAAACTTGTACTGTGAACTGTCTTTCTGTGTACAAATCCTAACTTGATTTTGACCAGCATATGCAATACTACATCCCAAGGATATCATCTCAACCTTGCTCTCATGCATTTCTAAGCTTTCTTATGAATGCACTGTGACTTTGAACCAGTTGAGAATCAAATCTCAATCTGTTACCTATTTGGCTTCTATGTTTCCAAATCTCAAACATTACTCCAGTTTATATATTTACGCACTAATGTTGTCTAAGTCAAATCTCAAAAACAGGTTTCACATGATACTGTAAGTATTAAAGTGTCTAATGTGTATAATAGTTATAAAGGACTCAATATATATATATTTAAAACAGAAGAAAATTATTTTTATAATTAACCTTGATGTAAATAAGAGTGAGTGCAATCTAGTGCCAAGCAACATTTCATGAACCACTCATCTCTGCTACTTAAAGGTTGTAAAATTGTTATCATTATGGTGTCCCACTAATTACATACTATTTATTTTTGCAAAGCTATACTGTTAAATCTTCTTGAAAGCACAAAAAATTGTTTTGCATTATGGTGTATATAACTGCGGCTGGCAAATCTAACCATGTAAAGAATATTAATCAAAGGATATCGGATGAATATTTAGCCCGTTTACCTCAATTCCACATCAAAGAACTGGCTGGAGATATATGCATTCATGTCTAAATATTATGAAATGCCTAAAATTTTGGCTCTGTACTACATTATATTGCTCGGTCCAAAGTATTATTAACGGCTACAAAAGCCAAACCAACCTGCTAGGGGATGCAGTACACTATTGCGTGAAATAGTTAACTCCTCTTGTTAAAGTCAGAGTCCTTGACACAGAAATCTGTGAACTAACACTACTTGATTACATAGGATATACGGCACAGAAACAGGCCATTCAGCCCAACCAGTCCATGCCAGCGTTTATGCTCCACTCGCGCCTCCTTCCGTCTTTCCTCATACATCTCTATCAGCATAACCCTCTATTCCCTTCTCCCTCATATGCTTATCTAACCGCCCCTTAATGCATCTATACTATTCGCTTCAACCACTCCCTGTGGAAGCGAGTTCCACATTCCCATCACTCTCTGGGTAAAGAAGTTTCTTCTGAATTCCCTATTTGATTTCTTGGTGACTATCTTATAATGATGGCCTCTAGTTTTGCTCTTCCCCACAAGTGGAAACACTCTCTGTATCTACTCTATCAAAACCTTTCATGATTTTAAGAAAAAAGAAAAGAAAGACTTGCATTTATATAGCGCCTTTCACGACCACCGGATGTCTCAAAGCACTTTACAGCCAATGAAGTACTTTTGAAGTGTAGTCACTGTTGTAATGTGGGAAACGCGGCAGCCAATCTGCGCACAGCAAGCTCCCACAAACAGCAGTGTGATAATGACCGGATAATCTGTTTTTGTTATGTTGATTGAGGGATAAATATTGGCCAGGACACTGGGGATAACTCCCCTGCTCTTCTTCGAAATAGTGCCATTGGATCTTTTACGTCCACCTGAGAGAGCAGATAGGGCCTCGGTTTAACGTCTCATCCAAAAGATAGCACCTCCGACAGTGCAGCACTGCCTCAGTACTGCACTGGAATGTCAGCCTAGATTTATGTGTTCAAGTCCCTGGAGTGGGACTTGAACCCACAACCTTCTGACTCAGAGGCAAGTGTGCTACCCACTGGACCACAGCTGACACTCTATTAGGTCACCTTCAGCCTTCTCTTTTCAAGAGAAAAGAGATCCAGCCTGTTCATCCTTTCCTGATAGGTATACCCTCATATTTCTGGTATCATTCTTGTAAATCTTCTCTGCACCCTCTATATCCTTGTTATAATATGGCGACCAGAATTGTATGCCGTACTCCCAAGTGTGGTCTAACCAAGGTTCAATACAAGTTTAGCATAACTTCACTACTTTTCAATTCTATCCCTCGAGAAATAAACCCTAATGCTTGGTTTGCTTTTTTATGGCCTTGTTAACCTGTGTTGATACTTTTAGTGATTTGTGTATTTGTGCTCTGAGATCCCTTTGCTCCTCTACCCCATTTAGATTCTTATTTTCCAAGTAATAGTGACCTCCCTATTTTTATTACCAAATTGTAATACCTCACATTTATCTGTGTTGAATTTCATTTGCCAATTATATGCCCATTCTGCAAGTTTATTAATGTCATCTTGTAATTTGTTGCACTCTTCCTCAGTATTGACTATCCTTCCCCCCCCCCCCAAATTTAGTGTCATCCGCAAATTTAGAAATTGTGTTTTTGATTCCAAAGTCTAAATCGTTAATATAAATTGTGAACAACAATGGTGCCAGCACTGATCCTTGTGGAACACCACTTCCCACCTTCTGCCACTCTGAATAGCTACCCTTTACCCCTACTCTCTGCTTTCTGTCTTGAAGCTAGTTAGCCATCCATTCTGCTACTTGTCCTCTGACTCCGCATTCCCTGACCTTATTCATTAGTCTATTATCAAAGGGCTTTTGAAAATCTAGATAAATTACATCTTCTGCATTACCCTTGTTTACTCTCTGTTACCTCTTCAAAAAATTCAATTAAGTTGGTCAAGCAAGACTTTCCCTTTTGAAATCCATGCTGACTATTTATTGTTATATTTTTGGTTTCTCGATGTTCTTCTATTTTCTCCTTTATTAGAGATTCCATTATTTTTCCTACCACTGATGTTAAGCTGGTCTATAGTTCCCTGGACATGTTCTATCCCCCTTCTTAAATATAGGTATTATGTTAGCTATCCGCCAGTCATCAGGCGCTACACCTTTTTCTAACGAATTACTAAATATGTGTAGTAATGCCTCTGCTATCTCTTCCCTAGATTCTTTTAAAATGCGCGGATGTAATCCGTCTGGACCAGGGGTTTTATCCTCACCTCGTTTTATTTTAAATGCAGTTATCTCATTACTAATCTCATCTCCACCTGTTCTATCTCCCTGGTGAAGAACATAAGAACATAAAAAATAGGAGCAGGAGTAGGCCATTTGGCCCTTGGAGCCTGCTCCACCATTCAATAAGATTATGGCTGATCTTCTACCTCGTCTCCACTTTCCTGCACTATCCCCATATCCCTTGACTCCCTTAATATGCAAAAATCTATCGATCTCTGTCTTGAATATACTCAACGACTGAGCCTCTACAGCCCTCTGGGGTAGAGAATTCCAAAGATTCACCACCCTCTGAGTTAAGAAATTTTTCCTCATCTCAGTCCTAAATGGCCGACCCCCTATTCTGAGACTGTGACCCCTGGTTCTAGACTCCCCAGCCAGGGGAAACATCCTCCCTACATCTACCCTGTCAAGTCCTGTAAGAATTTTGTATGTTTCAATGAGATCACCTCTCATTCTTCTAAACTCTAGAGAATATAGGCCTAGTCTACTCAATCTGTCCTCATAGGACAATCCCCCCATCCCAGGAACCAGTCTGGTGAACCTTCATTGTACTCCCTCTATGGCGAGTATATCCTTCCTTAGGTAAGGAGACCAAAACTGTACACAATACTCCAGGTGAGGTCTCACCAGGGCCCTATATAATTGCAGTAAGACGTCTTTACTCTTATACTCGAATCCTCTTGTAATAAAGGCCAACATACCATTTGCTTTCCTAATTGCTTGCTGTACCCGCTTGTTAACTTTCAGTGATTCGTGTACAAGGACACCCAGGTCCCTCTGAACACCAACATTTCCCAATCCCTCACCATTTAAAAAATACTCTGCTTTTCTATTTTTCCTACCAAAGTGGATAACTTTACATTTCTCCACATTATATTCCATTTGCCATGTTCTTGCCCACTCACTTAGCCTGTCTATATCCCCTTGAAGCCTCCTTGCATCCTCCTTACAACTTACATTCCCACCCAGCTTTGTATCGTCAGCAAACGTGGATATATTACATTTGGTCCCCTCATCCAAATCATTGATGTAGATTGTGAATAGCTGAGGCCCCAGCACTGATCCTTGCGGTACCCCACTAGTTACAGCCTGCCAACCCAAAAATGACCCGTTTATTCCTACTCTCTGTTTTCTGTCCGTTAACCAATCCTCAGTCTATGCTAGTATATTACCCCCAATCCCATGAGCCCTAATTTTGTTTAATAACCTCTTGTGTGGCACCTTATCGAATGCCTTCTGAAAATCCAAATACACCACATCCACTAGTTCCCCCTTATCTATTCTGCTAGTTATAAACTCAAAAAATTCTAACAGATTTGTCAAACACGATTTCCCTTTCATAAATCCGTGTTGACTCTGCCCAATCCTATTATTTTCTAAATGCCCTGTTACCACGTCCTTGATAATAGATTCTAGCATTTTCCCTACTACTGATGTCAGGCTAACTGGTCTGTAGTTCCCTTTTTTTTCTCTCTCCCTCCTTTCTTAAATAGTGGGGATGCATTTGCTACCTTCCAATCCGCGGGACCGTTCTAGAATCTATGGAATTTTGGAAAATGACAACCAATGCATCCACTATCTCTATAGCCACGTCTTTCAAAACCCTAGGTCCAGGGGATTTATCGGCTTTCAGTCCCATTAATTTCTCCAGTACTATTTTTTTACTAATATTAGTATTTTTCAGTTCCTCATTCTCGCTAGACCATTGGTTGTCCACTATTTGCAAGTTTTTTGCGTCATCTTCCGTGAAGACAGACACAAATAATTTGTTTAATTTCTCTGCTATTTCCTTATTCCCCATTATAATTTCTCCTGTCTCAGCCTGTAAGGGACCCACATTTACTTTCGCTAATCTTTTCCTTTTTACATACCTATAGAAGCTTTTACAGTCTGTTTTTATGTCTCTCGCTAGTTTACTCTCATATACTATTTTCCCTTTCTTTATCAATTTCTTGGTCCTCTTTTGCTGAATTCTAAAATCCTCCCAATCCTCAGGCTTACTACTCTTTTTGCCAACATTATAAGCCTCTTCCTTTGATCTAATACTATCTTTAACTTCTCTTGTTAGCCACGGTTGGACCACTTTTCCTGTGGGGTTTTTGTGCCTTAAAGGAATGTATATTTGTTGTAAATTATGTATTAATTCTTCAAATGCTAGTCATTGCTTGTCTACTGTCATATCTTTTAATGTAGTTTTCCAATCTACCTCAGCCAACTCATCCCTCATACCTACATAGTTTGCTTTGTTTAGATTTAAGACCCTAGTTTTGGATTTAACGAAATCACTTTCAAACTCAATATAAAATTCTATCATGTTATGGTCACTTTTCCCTAAAGGCCCCTTTACTACAAGGTTATTAATTAACCCTTTCTCATTGCAAAATACTAGATGTAAAATAGCCTGTTACTCAACATACTGCTCAAGAAAACTATCTTGCATACATTCCATGAATTCCTCCACACTATTACTGCAAATTTGGTTTGCCCAGTCTATATGTAGATTTAAGTCCCCCATGATTACTGTATTACCCTTGTTACATGCACCTCTAATTTCCTGATTTATACTCTGCCCTACATTACAACTACTGTTTGGGGGCCTATAAACAACTCCCACCAATGTTTTCTGCCCCTTGTTGTTTCTTAGCTCCACCCAAACTGATTCTACTTCTTGATTTTTGGAGCTAAGATCCTTTCTCTCTACTGTCTTTATCCCATCGTTTATTATCAGGGCTACCCCTCCTCCTTTTCCATTTTGCCTATCTCTTCTAAAAGTTAAGTATCCTGGAATATTTAGTTCCCAACCTTGGCCACTTTGCAACCATGTCTCCGTTATGGCTATTAGATCAAACCTGTTCATTTCAATTTGCGCTATTAATTCATCTATTTTGTTGCGAATGCTTCGCGCATTCAGATATAGTGCCTTTAGCTTTGACTTATTTCTATTTACTGAAGCAAAGTAATTATTTAATATCTCTGCCATCTCTCTATCACTGCCTGTGGTATTATCCTGTTCATCCCTTAATGGCCCTATTCCCATCCCGACCTTCCTTTTTTTATTTACATGCCTGTAAAATATTTTACAATTTTGTTTTATGTTCCTTGATCATTTAATTTCATAGTTCCTCTTTGCTTTCCCAATTTTTTTTGACTTCTCTCCTAATCTCTTCATATTCTCTCTCAACACATCTGAGAGCAAAATATCATCATGAGATTAAGTATTGAGGATTAATAAGAACGTGGATGTATATTACTAATCGACAGTCTGAAACATCATTTGTACAACTGTGTACCATCATTTCTCAGCAGTAGCTGGGCTCTGGTTTATATAGCACAACAATTACGCTAAGTATCCCAGATAACACTCAGGCCAGTAAAGTTACTTTACAGTTGGATTCCTGGTAAAGCTGTCAGTTTAACCAGGATATTCTTTGGTGATGATAACACAGGTACACAACCTTATCCTTCTGGTGATCATTGTGGTCGAGTTGGGTGGTTCTGCCTTCCTCTGGAACACTTGGATTCACCTCTAGAACATCTGGGGAGTTAATCATTGTTTGTAGTCATAGTATTCTTCCCTCTTTGATTGTTAACTTCTTGTGCTGGTGTATCTAACCTTGCTCGTATGCTATTTTGCTGTTTTGTTATATAGTCATTTTCTATCTCTCTGTTCTCACAGATTTGAACTGTTACATACCAGTGTGAGACTAATTTTCTCTCCTTCATGTACTCAGAATATATGAATTTATAACTGATTTTTGTTGAAGATGCAGAAATATTTGATATAGTTGATTACTATGATTAGTCAACAACTCTATTATCGTATCTTGCAATTTCCAGGATGGTAGAAAGCAAAATAGATGGATCTTAGCCTTTTTTATCTAGCAATTCCTATGTTCGTAAATACACCAGAATTAAAAAGACAGTTTTACCAATTTAAAATAAGCCTAATATATGTCAACTTTGAATAAAACCTTTTGGATTATAAGTAAAGCTACAGTAGATCACACCCAGTTCAACTAACTATAAATTAAAGCAGTGTATATTAGAATGCATGCATTTATTATTGAAATGGTTTGAATTTAAAAATTAATGTTTTAACGTGCAGTAACTAGGTGAGATGGATCATATTGGAACACCAGAGTGCTGTACCATGGAGTGGTAGAAGAGGTTCACTTCTGTGTTGAATAGATATATGTGAAATTCCCAGTCTCATCTCATCACCGACAACTGGACAACCAGCAACACTACTCATTTTCATCCATACTAGTCATAGGAGGTGCTTCCCCACCAGGGAAGAGGGAGATGGAAGAAGGTAGTACCCAGTCTATTGCCATTGACCTCCAGTTCCTGGTTTCAGAGCAGTATTGATGGAGGCTGGGGCAAGCCAGCAAACCACTGATTGCAGATTTCATGAGGTGTTTGGAGAAGAAAGAGAAAATACCTTTCAGGAAAAAAGTCTTGCCCTCAACAACAATAAAATTACAGTGACTAGAGTATCTTTTTTGTGGTTATTACTGTCAGCATCTATTTCGGTAGAAGTTGATAAGTAGTGGCTTCACATCTTATTGTAACTGTGTTTTAGCTGTAAAGCTATATTATATTTGTTAAAGTTTTCAAAATACATGTTATACTTTAATCACCTGTTGATGTTTTAAAGTCACAACTACATGAGTAAAAAGTATTCATGACTGTTTTCTTTTATTGATAAAGATCTTCAGAAAAATGAAGACGCAAACATTTCAGAAGAAAATGAAGACATAGAAAGTTCAGGAGAAAATAAAGACACAAAAGGTTCAGGAGAAAATAAAGACATAGAAAGTTCAGGAGAAAATAAAGACACAAACGATTCAGGAGAAAATAAAGACATAGAAAGTTCAGGAGAAAATGAAGACACAGAAAGTTCAGAAGAAAATGAAGACACAGAAAGTTCAGGAGAAAATGAAGACACAAAAGGTTCAGGAGAAAATGAAAGACACAAAAGATTCAGGAGAAAATAAAGACACAAAAGGTTCAGGAGAAACTAAAAACTTCATAAAAGAAAAAAAATCAAATGGTTTACTCAATAGAACTAAAAATGTAAGTAGACTTGATACACTCCTTTCTCTTTCTATTATATTTTGTTTCATTTTTGCAGTTTAGTGCTAGAGAGCAAAATAAATTTCCTTTTAGTCACTGTTAAATGTATTTATTTACAACATACACAACTGATAAGATAACATTTTTATAGAAACAACATAGCCTCAGAAAACTCTTTGATTTCTCAGATTAATGCTCTGATCTCATGAGAACCAGTATTGGCCCAGAATTTGCAGTTGTAATGATGGCAAAACTGTCGGCGTTCGCCGTCATTACTCTGTAAAACTGACAGCAACTTCTGGAGTCTGCACATGCGCCTTTACAAACACCGAAATCCTGAAGTTGCTGTCAGTGATGCCCTGCTCCTCCACAGGGTGCACTGTTGCAGTCCTAGCAGATGGAAATCTTAGAAAGCACTTGAATTGATGTGAACTTCAGCTTTTTATGCACTATTCACTCTGAAAACCCTTAAAAAAAAAAGTTATGCCTTGTTGAATGAAGTGTAACTGATTTTTTAATGGTGTTCTAAGTCCTAATTACTGCTGACAACCTTTCCGGCCCTGCAAAATTAAATATTTGTGGAATGTCAAATTTATCCATTATGATAAAATTCCTAGATTTAAAAAAAAATTTTTAAAGTTTCTTTATGATATTTCGGCTTCTACCTTAATCCCATGTGTATGTCCCAATCTTTATTTCGCTCTGTAAGATGATAAAAAGTGACGGATAATCAGTGCTTTTTACTTCCTGGTTTGCTGTCTGTGAGAATTCTAAAGTGTGATTGGCTGCTTAGCTTGCTTGGTGACATCACTGTTGGTGGACCCTGGAGATCCCCTATAGGTGACACCAGAATGAAATTAACATCAGGAAAGGTGAAATCCACCCCACAGAGATTGCCTGATCTATGTAGACAGCTTTCTTCAAGATCAGCAGCGAGCGCCGTCACTTCAGTGACTGCAATATCCAGGCCAATGAACTTTGTGTACAAGATAATTACCATACAAAAATACTAAAATGAGCTGACAAATGGAAAAAGCATGAGATGGGGGTTATTGAATAGCAGCTTTCTGCAAAGATCTGTTCTGTATCCCTATATAGCAGTGTACACTATGCACAAATGATATTGAGCAATAGATGAATTAAGCTGGTTCTTAATTTAATAGGTTACAGAACACCACTGAAGATGTAACTTTTGTCCACAATAAAAAAAAAACAGCTGGGATAGTGTGGGTAAAGGATTTATACTGGAAAGCTCAAGGTCATGGTGAACTTTAGACTTTTCTGCTGAAGAGAACTGACCTAATAACTCTAGGATCAGCATGAGGTTATCTTCACTTAGTTTATCATACAAAAAATGGAATATTCTTGAATTGTTTTCAGTGATAATCCCAACAAGTCTGGGTAGTAACACCTATACTTGGAGAGTAGCTAGAGAACATGTACTGCATCTGTGTGAAATATCTACTCATGATTACCTCACAGCTCATGAGTGATAATTAATAGGCTTTGATATTAACTACGATGTTATCTCCCCTTCCCCATTTCATCACCGTTGTATTTGAAAATACTGAAACTAAAAATTAAAATGTTTTGATTACTTTTTCTCAATTTTCTACCTTTACTGCTCCTCTTCTAAATGTGGCCAGTCTTGTTGGTGTATGGTTCCATGGGTACCAGCAGCCCTCCTGTGCCTCTTCACCAGTGGCCATTCTTCATGTGTGAGTGTCAGCTGTCAAAGTTGAGTTCAGTCCAGTCCTGACTCAATGTCCACAGAAACCATGAACAGGGTTAATGGATAGCAATCAGCAACAGAAACCTTGGCACGTTTTCCCCCCCGCCCCCTCTATAGATTAGGGATGCTGAGTCAAATGGAACCGATACCTGCTAATTAGGCACAGATTAAATTATGCAGCATATTTCTGGTGTCAGCTATCAAAGAATAGCCTGATCAATTCTAACACAATATCTGCACGTATGTGCTTCTAATGGGGATGGCTGGATAGCTGAAATATTGGTCAGTTTTATAATGATTCCTGGGACCTTCAACATCTGTTTATCTTAGTGCCACCACACATTTATTGAGAAAATGCTCTCTAAGATTTATCTCAACCCATTTCGGATATCAACCCCACCTACCTGCCCTATTAACATGTCCTTCAATTCCTATCTCTCTAGAAATGCATCTAATTGTCTCTTGAACCTATTTATAGTGTGTACATGAATAGGCTTCCCTACTAACTTGCTTGTGCTTTCAGTCCTTACTCCCATACGAGTTATTTTTCATGTATCCACACTTCTTCACTCAAAGGGAGGTAGAAGTGTGGAACTCTCTCCCACAAAAAGCAGCAGATGCTAGCTCAATTAATAACTTTAAATCTGCGATTGATAGATTTTTGCTAGCCAAGGGTATTAAGGGATATGGAGCCAAGGTGGGTGGATGGAGTTGGGATAAAGATCAACCATGATCTTATTGAATGGCAGAACAGGCTCGAGGGGCTGATTGGCCTACTCCTGTTCCTATATTCCTATGTATTGTATCTGATGGATATTATCCTTCTGAATTTGGTTGCAATGCCTCATTATTTACCCAGCCTCCTATTTTTGTATCATCTGCAAACTTTGTTGCTTACAATAGCTTTATTTACGTAGAGTGTACTGAAATAGGATGGGTCCCACGGCCAGGCCATGGGGTACCCTGCTTATAACCTCTTACCAGCCTAAAAAGCTCCAATTTATGGCTACCCTCTCTCTCTGGTTTTTAGCCAATTATCTAGCCAGTGCCATCATTTTAGTTTTCCTTACCTTGGTTTTTACAACAACAACTTGCATTTTATATAGCGTCTTTATCATAGTAAAACATCCCAAGGCACTTCATAGCAGCGTTGTCAAACAAAATTTGACACCGAGCCACTTAAGGGGATATTGAGGTAGATTTTTAAGGAGCATCTTAAAGGAGAAAAGAGAGGTAGAGAGGCAGAGTGGTTTAGGGAGGGAATTCCAGCGCTTAGGGCCTCGGCAGCGGAAGGCACGGCTGCCAATGGTGGTGCAATTAAAATCGGAGCTGCGCAAGAGGCCATAATTGGAGGAGCGCAGATATCACGGAGGGTTGTAGGACTGGAGGAGGTTACAGAGATGGGGAGGGCGAGGCCATGGAGGGATTTGAAAACAAGGATGAAAATTTTAAAATCGAAGCGTTGCTTAACCGGGAGCCAATGTAGGTCAGCGAGCACAGGGGTGATGGATGAACGGGACTTGGTGCAAGTTAGGATATGGGCAGCAGAGTTTTGGATGAGCTTAAGTTTATAGAGGGTGGAAGATGGGAGGCCGGCCAGGAGAGCATTGGAATAGTTAAGACTAGAGGTAACAAAGGCATATAAACAGGCAAATAAGGATGTTACTCTGATTAATCAATACCACCAACAAAACCTGTGGTTAATCTTTTTCCTAGATATAAGAAAATATTCATATTGACTGAAAACACGTGTATATTTTATTTGATATATCTATTCTTTAAAAAATCGTATTACCCATGCACCTCAATATAAATGATGATTCCCGGTGTAATTGCAGATGGCACTGTTTAAAGGAAATTCCACCAAAGGGTCTGGAGCAAAGGTAGTGCACAAGAAAACAAAATCAGAGGGATCAACCATTGAAAAATCAACTGGAGATGAAACAGATGTTCCGAATCTGATCAATTCTTCAGAGGATATTGGAGACACCATTTCATCTAATCAAAACAAAAAAGATTCAGTACAGAGTGATTTAAAAAACAAATATAAATCAATTACTTGTGTGCTGGTGTAAAGAACCAACAGGGGCAGGGAGAGGTAGCAGGTTCCTTCTAAGCAATTCAGAAGAACACATTGCACTTTAATTATATGGCGTCCCGGCGTCCCAAAATGTAGCTTCTTTCTACTTATGTACAATCAAATAGTTATGTGCCTATGTAGGCATCAGTGTTATTAGAATCACTGTCTATGGAGACCTGTAATGAAACATTTGATGCTAAGCAAATTGGTTTTATTCTTGCAGGGTTTCAATTACAGTAATGGCGTAATGTTTCAATAAATGATTTGATCAGGATAATGTAAATGGGTATATTTTTGTATAAACAAGATATGGTGTGAATGTTTCAGAACTGTGGCTTTAATGGTGCTTTTCTATCTTTGTCACTTGCTATAAAACTTACATTATTTATTCTGCAATGTTTTTCCAATGTAAATAATTCATAATTTTATGGAGGATGTAAATACAGTTTGTTAAATGTTTGAAAATATTGTCCTTAGTATAATTTCTTAACTGTACTTAAAAATTTTATGTTAATGTCAGGTTTACACTTTTTGAATGGAAAACCATTCAAATCAATTTGAGTCATACATAAACTGGGATTCTCCATAATTCTCATTTTTCAGTACAACTGAAAGTAAGTAATATGAAATTTAACGTGACATTTCAGCAGAATTGAATTAAGTGGTTCCGAACTGTCTTTTCACAGTGAAACAAACCCATCCTAGATCTGCTGATTTATAGCCAGTTTAAATTTACGGTAAGCTGTAAATATGATATAATTTTTAAGTGCCTTTAGGAGCAACAACTGTCCTGGAATTTTAAACATAAATCTTGAATAAAATGTGAAAATCTCAGAGTTTGCTCTTTTACAATATAGTTACACTTCAGCTGCTTTAATCTTGTTTCTGCAGCAGCAGCTGTTCCAGTTGTAACTGGAATTCTCTTCTGGTTCTCAGTGACTAGGAATAATTGTGTAAACCCTGTCAACAGCTTTCAGTATATAAAGGAAAACACTTGCATTGTAAAACATGCTTTAATGTAGTAGCTCTAATTTGTTTTGCCATGATTTTTATGTGTCAGTATTTGACTAGTTTGTTTACAACTGCATTTCAAAGTCCCAAATCCCTAACCTCTGGCCCTCCATTTGCTCCAATACCATTGCAGCCGTCAGTTTGCTCAACCACTCCCTCTCCTCTGCCTTTGATGACCTTGTCCCTAGCAAAACCTTCACTGTCTCCTATACTGGTCCTTCCCCCTTCTATGCCCTCTATCCTCACTCCCTAAAGCGTAAACTTGAGTGTATCTGCGGAACAAGTGGCTTAGACACCCATCACTAGATCTAGCGGGACCACATCAATTTCCATTAGGCCTCATTCTCCTCTGCCAAAACCAGCCACTCCTCTATGATCATCTTGGAGAACAAAGATAACCCCCAGATTCATTTCACCACCACTGTCGGAGGTGCCGTCTTTCGGATGAAACGTTAAACCGTCTGCTCTCTAAGGTAGATGTAAAAGATCCTATGGCACTATTTCAAAGAAGAGCAGGGGAGTTATCCCCAGTGTCCTAGCCAATATTTATCCCTCAATCACCATCACTAAAACAGATTATCTGGTCATTATCACATTGTTGTTTGTGGGAGCTTGCTGTGTGCAAATTGGCTGCAGTGTTTCCTACATTACAACAGTGACTACACTTCAAGAAGTACTTCATTGGCTGTAAAGCGCTCTGGGATGTCTGGTGGTGGTGAAAGGCACTATATAAATGCAAGTCTTTTTTACTGACTGTTTCCTTAAACCTGTTTCTTCTGCCTCCTCCATCCTCACCTCTGAACAACAAGTGCAGGGAGCTCATGGACCTCCTTGTCACTAAGATAGAGACCATCTGTTCAGCTTCCTCTGTGTCTACCCCTCTTCCCTTTGCCCACCAAGCCAAATCTCCCGCAGGAATGACCCCACCTGCCCTAGCGTGAACCCACTCTCTCTAGTTTTTCATCCATCTCGTCCATGCCCTCTCTGATCTTATCCATGAGACACACCTCTTAATCCGTTGACTCCACTCTCAGTAAAATCACCCCATTCCCAATATTACAGTACCTAGTGGTTATGGTACTGGATTAGCAACCCAGAGGTTATGAGTTTATGGCAAGTTGTGAAATTGAATTCAATAAATCTGGTAATTTATGTGCTAGCACCATAAAATGACGATTAAAACTTCAGGATTATCGTAAAAACCCAATTGGTTCACTAATGTCCTTTACAAATCGCCTTCATCATTCTTCTAAAAAAAAACAACCCTCAATCCCTTTGTCTTTTCAGTCTAATGCCCCATCTCCAGCCTTTCGTCATCAAAGTCCTTGAATGTGTTGTCGCCTCCCAAATCCCCACCCATCTCTTGTGCAACTCCCTATCTGAATCTCTCCAATGAGCCTTCTGCTCCTCCAACAGCACTGAAATGGCTCTAACCAAGGTCATGAATGACAATCTCTGTGACTATAACCACGGTGCAATATCTCTTTATCCTCAACCACACTCTTCTCCTCAAATCTCTCCTCTGTTGTTCAGCTTGGTAGGACTGTCCTCACTTGGTTACACTCTTACATCCAAGTGTAGTCCGAGAATGTCTAGCAATGGCTTCTCTTCCTGCCCCTGCACCATCACTTCAGGAATTCCCTTGGCCTCTTCCTCATCTACATGCTGTCCGTTGGCAACATCATCCACAGACATGGGGTCAGCTTCCAGATTTCTGCTAATGATGTCCAGCTCTATCTCTCCACCACCTCTCTCGGCCCCCTACACTGCCTCTGTGCAAGTCTAACATCCAGTCTTCGATGCCCTGCAATTTCCTCCAATTAAAGATTGGGAAGACTGAAGCCATTGTCTTTGGCCAGCACAACAAACTATCTACCTTTGCTGCTGACTTCTTCCCCTTCCCAGCCACTGTCTCAGGCTGGACCAGAGGGTGCATGCCATCGGCATTCTATTTGACCTCACACTGAGCTTACGTCCTCTCCATCACTAAGACTGCCAACTTCCACTTTCATAACATTTCGCACCGCCAACTCAGCCCATCTCCCACTGAAACCCTTAGTCATGCCTTTGTCAGCTCTAGACTCGACTATTCCAATGCTCTCATGGCTGGCCTCTCTTCTTCCATCCTTCATAAACTTCAGATCATCCAAAACTCTGCTGCCCATGTCCTATCCCACACAAAGTCCTACTCGCCCCTCACTCTGCCCTTGCATTGGCTCAAATTTAAGATTCTCATCCTTGTGTTTAAATTTCTCCATGGCTTTGCCCCTCTCTATCCCTGTTACCTCCCCTGAGTGTAGCCTCTTGTGCTTTCCATCCCCTTCACCCTGCCATTGCAGTTGTTCTTTCTGTCACCTAGGCTCCACGCTCTGGAATTCCCTCCCTAAATCCCTCCACCTCCTTTAAGACCCTCCTTAAAACCCACATAGTTACCCCTCTGTTAGAGGATGTTTTTTATTTATGATAATATGCTGGGGTAGAGTTTGGGCTTTGGGCACAATCGGCGATCCGGGCGCAAATTGTGCCAGTTTTGAGAAGTGTTCTTTTCCCCCTCAAGTTTCCACTCACTCCTTTGCGCATCGCCGAACGCAAAATCTGTCACGAACCAGCGCAATTGGGCAGCGTTTTAGAATGTAATTTTTATTGTTTAAAATTGTTCCTTTAAAAATATTCCGTGATCTATTTAAGAGTGGTAACTTTGATTAATACAGCTCAAAATGGGTTTGTCACAAAAAATAAGCATTTTAATTGGAGTGTCTGGTCCACCACTTGTGAGTCACCCGATTTTAAATAACTGAAAATGACTTTAAAAAACTATACAGAACGATTTGCTAGTTATATTGGTGTATAGTAGTCAGTTTCTTAGTAAATTTTTAAAAAATTATATTCGAAAGCATTTAAAAAGTCTGTCTATTAGTGTGCTTGCCCCTTAAAAAAAAAGCTTAATTTTATAGAGCCTCCTCAAAGGCCACAAACAGGCGCAATTAGCGGAAACTCGCAATGGTGATTAATTTAATCTGGGGGCGGGGCCAGCTTCTGGTGCGATGTTTTTTAAACTTGGGCAAAAGATCGCGGAAACTCGAGTTGCGCGGAACATAATTTGCGCTTAAAATTCCGCGATCTTTTGCACTGGTTTGGACGATTTTGAGCGAACTGCGCTGAGAAAACCAGCAGAACCTAGCGGAAATTCCAGCCCGTTATATCTATTCCTCAAAAATCAATAAGCTTGTTTAAATGCTGAGGTCAAGAGTTCGTAGATTTTTTAAACATGCAATACATGCAGTACAGTACTTAAAAGATAGTACTTATAACCACACTTGGTTGGGGACTCAAATGCATTACAGTTCTGAGCTCAGTATTCAGGTTCATTAAACCTTATGAATCCAAATGCCATTTTTAAAAATAATTTTCTGAGCTACAAGTTCCTTATCAAAATGTTCATATATGGTAAGCTACACAGATCTGATCACATCTTGTTCACATCTAATGGGTAATTTTACAATACTTCTATTGAATGACATGGCTAAAGATGTAAACATCTTGCTTTCCGCATTCTCAGGAATACAACTCTGTACAAAGAGAATCTAATTGGACCATTGCCTTATCAATTTCTTCAGTTAACAAGCTCTTTCCCATTGGGCTAATAAAATCAGTATAACTCCCTTATTTCATTATTTTACATATTTTCTCATTACATATAATTGCTATTCCACAAAGTATAACTACTAATTATAAGTCTGTCTTTGATTCTGTACCATTCAGCACCAGCTTGATCCCCACACATTCTACAGTAACCTTTAATTAGAAAGATAGTTACCCAGATGTTTTCTTTTGCAAGACTAAGCGTGGTCCTTGCACCCATTGTCAATGATTACAATCTCCCTCAAACTTAAGAACCAGTATTCAATGGTATGTCTCCAATTGATTTCTGTCATTAAGCAGGTACTAACTTCATATTCCTTACTTAACAAAGTCTAAATGCTAACATTACTTAATATAAAGAAAAATCAATAGCAGTTTTATATTCGCACACTTCATCAGTCTGATTAACCTTTTTCTTACACCTCCAATTTCTCCTCTGCCTTTGATAACGGCATTATATAAATGCAAGATGTTATTATTGTTGGTCAACTATTTCTGCTATATTGTTGTGGTTGTGTTGCCGCATCACTCTTCCACCCCCCCTTCCCCCACCCCCAAGTAGTGTGTACAGACATTGTTGTCAGTCAGTAGACATTAGAAAGAGTTCATAGATGTCTGATGGATTTTGAAATTGCCTAAAAGATGGCACAGTAAATGTCATAGAATTTGTCTTAAGCTTTTCAAATGTTATTGCTAATCTCAAGGATTTCCCAGTTCATCATAGATTATCAACTTATTTGAGACAACACCAAAACAAATGCAGTAATAGAGGTTTTTACCAATCAACAATCAGAAGGTGTGTACACAAACTGATTTTATTTTCTGAGATAATTTGAGCCAAACCTCCAATGTTTTGCTTTTATGTAGTAGAAAGGAAATCATATAATGCTACAACACAAACAACCCAATTGGCCCATCAAATCGGCAAGGTGTTTATATCTACATGGGCCACCGATTCTAATCTCACTCTCCTGTTTGCTCCACATACCCTGCAATATTTCTTTAATCCCCATTCGCCTGAATTTAAGGGCCTTGCTTGAACAATGGTTTATGGCAGAGAATTCCACATTCTAACCGCCCTCTGTGAAGATTATGGCCGCGATTTTGCCGGCGCTCAGAGGGCGGGTTTGGAGGCGGGTCAGAGGTTAAATTCGATTTGATTGACGGCGGGTTCCGATCCCGCCGTCAACCTGCCTCCAAACAGCTTTCCCAAGGGTCGGGTCCCCGATTTGCGAATGGACCCGACACCTAGTGGCGGGAAGAGGATTAAAGGCAATTACCTGCCTATTAACAGGCACTTGCCAGCAGTTTTCAGCCTGTTTTTGGATTTTGCCGCTTATTGGTCGGGTTTCCCGACGTCCGGACACCACACCAGGTAAGTGTGGCATGTTGTGAGTCTGGTGTAATGTTTGTGAAAAAATGACAGCTGCAGAAGTGGTGTGAAGGATCCAATGTTGCACATGGTGAGTTTCAGAGCAAAGAAAATGTTGGGTAATGCATTTTTAAAACATTTACAGATTTCTTTAGCTTACAAGTTTTTAAATCCGACTATATTCCAGTGCCATCTCATTGGGAGAACCTCTCTCACCAGTGACAGATCGCTTCTGTCACCTCACCTGCAGCTGCCATCTATTCCAGCATATGGAGGGAGTCATTGGAGAGCCTGGGTGCAAGAGGTCACCTTTGTGCAGTGATTGTCAGTGTTTTCAGCACCTCAGTGCTGTCAAACACTGAGAAATCAACTGTCAAAATAAAATTGTGCATGGTCCCTTTAAGGAAACCGGCAGATGACGCATCATCAAATGATGTCATCAGACCCGGTTCCTGTTAATTGGCCGGCAAGCCCGCAGGGCGGGCTAAACAAGGTCAATCAAGGTAAAATCACGTCTGTGGAGCAGATGCAGCTGGGGGCGGGACTGGAAGCTGGAAACCAGCTGTCCCGCACCCAACCCGACACCGATGACAAAATCACGGCCATTGTTTTCCAAGCTCCCTTTTAATTCTCTTCGTGATTACCTTAGATTTCTGTCCTCTTGTTGCTGTCCTACCAACCAGTGGAAACAATCTATCACTATTTACTTTATCATAACTCTTACTAATATTGAAGAAATTTATCATGTCACCCTTAACATTCTCAGCTCTAGTGAATAGAGCCCTAACTTCTCAAGTCCAGCTTTACTCCTGGTAAAATCCTAATGAAGCTATGCTCTACCATTTCCAATGCTTTTAATATCTTTCCTATAGTGGAGTGCCCAAAACTGCGCACAATACTTCAACTGCAACCTAAGATCTTCCGCAATTTCAAACATTACTTGCTTTTCTATTCTATGATTCTAGATATAAAGCCAATGATTCTGTTAGTTTTTTTTATGATCTTAGCTACTTGTTCTGATAACTTTGATAACGTGTACCTGCACAGTTGGGTTCCTGTACTCCATTTAAGATCATACCATTTAAGGTATATTTTCTTCTTTTCATACTTCCAAAATATATTCCTTCACATTCTTCTACATTGAACTATATCTGTTACCTATCTGTGTTCCCCTGCAGTCTTTCACAATCCTCGTCATGATTTGCTATACCCTATAATTTGGTGACCCAAAAAATTTCAATATTGTTCCCCCAATTCCCAAATCCAGAACATTATAATGAATAAGATCGGTCCCAATAGAGAACGCTTGCATCTTTCCAGTTTGAGATACTTCCTTTTATCCCAAACTTTCCTTTCTGCTCTCCCACAATCTCTGGCCTTGTGACTACATTCCCCTTAATTCCATGTGCCATTATCTTTGCCATGCATCTCTTATGTGGCACCTTATTAAATACTTTAAATATCTATATAAAAGACATCAACTGCATTTCCATTGTCTATTCTCTGTTATTTCTTTAAAATGCAGTTAGTTAACCCCTTGATTACTGGATGTCTTCCAAAATATGTTTTTGTACCATGTATGTGGTCAGAAAATTTATGGTTGTTAGTGCAAATCTCACACCATTCACACAACTGTACGTCAATCACTTTTTTGAATACCACACTGACCATCGCACAGATCACCTGGGTGTCAGCTGTGGCTCAGTTGGTAGCACTCTCGCCTCTGAGTCAGAAGGTTGTGGGTTCAAGCCCGTCCAGAACTTGAGCACAAAATCCAGTGCTGAGGGAGTGCTGCACTGTCGGAGGTGCCGTCTTTTGGATGAGATGTTAAACCACGGCCAATTGTACCCAAAAAAAAGTTTTGCGTTTTATTTTTGTAACAAATGTAGTATCCACTCTGTTCATTCTAGCTGAAATTGTGGAGGAATGAGAAAACTTTAAATGAAACTGTTACCATATTTTGATCTAAAATGTTGGTGACATTTGAAAATTCAAAATGGTGGATCTATGGACATTACTTAGTGCAGAGTTTATATGGTAAACTAGTCTTACAAAAGTGATGGTATGGAAAGCAAAGTAACTTGCAGCCATCTACATGGTTGGATGACGTACCTGTTGTTGATGTTCAGACCCTTACAATCTGTAAATTTTGTTGAGGCATAAAAAATATAATTGCAAATCTACTGAAATGAGCAGAGCTGTTTTTAAAAATATATTTTTTAATGATGGGATTCACAGAAAGTGTATACTACATTTGTTAGAAAAATAAAATCACCGTCCTTGAAAGTAAATAAGACTTGGCAGATCTGCGTCTTGCCATGTATCTGCTTGGTTCCTCTCCTGCAGGAATATACCTGAAATAAAACAATGAAACGCAACACTTTTTTTGGGGTACAATTGTGACCACATATTGTATACTTTCGCTCTGTGGTTGTACCACCATTAACCTAATGCTATGAATACAGATACACACATTTATTAGAAAATTTGAGTCTCCCATGCAAATAATCTGTTAAAGCACAACCCCCATCCGCCCACCCCCTTACCTGTCATTATTTTACACAGCATCAGTTGTGGTAAGAAAGAGAACCAGTCTAGACATGTGCAGTTTCCAAAAATACCCAGTCTGAAAGGAACAAGTCACGTTAACAAGTTTGGCAAAGATTCAACAGAGTAACTGACAGAGAGCAGGATTGTACGGTTATGTGGCCTGCCTTCACAAGTAAATAATTGTAATATTCCACTGCTATCAAGTTTATTTTAGTTACACCATGTATGGTAGTAGGAGTTAATGCTGTTTTTCTGAGGAAAATTACTCCTGTTTCATTGCAGAGAGACAGGAGAGTAAATGAGATCCCCACAGACAATATTGACCGATGCTAGTCCTCTTGTTTTTGTCCTTTTGTTTAGAATCTAATTGTAGAAATAATTTGGAGAAGTTTTGGAGTGTAAACCTAAACATTTTAAGTGCAATTCACTATATTGATGTGTTCAATACATGAATAGTCTTGTGTAAACTTTGAAACAATTTGAATATCCATTATGGTCTGCCAGCCACCTCACTTCAATTGTTTGTATTTTTGTATGCTGCCAATGCCCTTTCCTGAATTGCTCCCAACTAGCTAGACTCCTCAAAATGGTCCTTTTTATGCAGCCGTCTCAATTCTGTGCCAGTGGTACTTGCATAACCTTTACAAAGTGATCTTGGTGTTTGTCAACTTCTGCATGACTTTTCCACACTATGTCATCATTTTAAATCTTTTATGCAATTCTTCTGACATCTTAAGGCTTTGTACATAAGAACATAAGAAGTAAGAGCAGGAGTAGGCCATATGGCCCCCCGAGCCTGCTCCGCCACTCAATAAGATCATGGCTGATCATTGACCTCAACTCCACTTTCCCGCCTGATCTCCATGTCTCTTGATTCCCCGAGAGTCCAAAAATCTATCTATCTCAGCCTTGAATATACTCAAAGACTCAGCATTCACAGCCCTCTGGGGCAGAGAATTCCAAAGATTCACAACCCTCTGAGTGAAGAAATTCTTCCTCATCTCTGTCTTAAATGGCTTACCACTTATCCTGAGACTATGCCCCCTAGTTCTAGATACTCCAGCCAGGGGAAACAACCTCTCAGCATCGACCCTGTCAATCCCCTTCAGAATCATGTATGTTTCAATGAGATCACATCTCATTTTTCTAAACTCCAGAGAGTATAGGCCCATTCGACACAATTTCTCATCATAGGACAGCCCTCTCATGCCAGGAATCAATCTAGTGAACCTTCGTTGCACCGCCTCCAAGGCAAGTATATCCTTCCTTAGATAAGGAGACCAAAACTGTGCACAGTACTCCAGGTGTGGTCTCACTAAGGCCCTGTACAATTGTAGCAAGACTTCCTTATTCTTATACTCCAACCCCCTTGCAATAAAGGCCAACATGCCATTTGCCTTCCTTATTGCTTGCTGTACCTGCATGCTAGCTTTCTGTGTTTCTTGCACGAGGACACCCAAGTCTCTCTCAAAACCAACATTTGAAAGTTTCTCACCATTTAAAAAATATTCTGTTTTTCTATTCTTCCTACCAAAGTGAATAACCTCACATTTCCCTACATTATACTCCATCTGCCACCTTACTGCCCACTCACTTAGTCTATCTATATCCCTTTGCAGACTCTTTGGGCTGGATTTTACTCACCGAGGCGCGTTGGGGGCGAGACTGCTGCCTTCCGGGTTCGAGTCCCACCCCCAGCGACACCTGAGGAACAGACGCTATTTTGCCCTGATTGGCCTTGTTAAGCCCGCCCTGCGGGCTTGCCGGCCAATTAAGGGAAAGCCGATGTCAGATGACGTCAGTTGATGACGCTTCATCTGCCAGTTTTCTTAAAGGCATATGCACCACACTTGTTTGACAGATGATTTGACAGTGTTTGACAGCATTGAGGTGCTGTCAAACACTGACAATCACTGTACACAGGTGAGCCCTTTCATCCAGGCTCTCCAATTACTCTCTCCTTAGGATAAAACAGATGGCAGCTGCAGCTGAGATTGCAGAAGCCATCTGTCACTTCTCCCAATGAGATGAGCCTACACAAACACTTCAAAGCTTGTCACCTGCAGAAACATCTAACCACATTAAAAATTACTTTCACAACATTTCCTTAGCTCTGATACTAACCTGTGTCCGATGGCATGCTTCACATCACTTCTGCAGCTGTCATCCAAACACCAACATAACAACAGACCCACAGCACGCCTCACTTACCCTGAAGCCCACAGCAGCAGTCGAAAAATTGGAAAAAGCCTCTTAGCTGCCTGTTAACAGGCAGTTAAGTGGCTATAATCCTCTTCCCGCCGCTAGGACTCGGGTCCCTGCGCAGATCGGGGACCCGAGTCCCGGGAAGATGGGTTGGGAGCGGGTTTGGGACCCACTCCCATTTTTGGGGATTTTCCCAGCAGTCCCGCCTCCTCAGGGCTGGTAAAATCCAGCCCTTTGTGTTCTCCTCACAGCTTACTGTCCCACCTAGCTGTGTATCATCAGCAAACTTGGATCCATTACACTCGGTCCCTTCATCTAGGTCATTAATATAAATTGTAAATTGCTGAGGCCCCAACACTGATCCTTGCAGCACCCCACTAGTTACAGCCTGCCATCCTGAAAAAGATCAGTTTATCCCTACTCTCTGTTTTCTGTCCGTTAACCAATCCTCTATCCATGCTACTATATTACCCCTAACCCCATGAGCCCCAATCTTGTGTAATAACCTTTTATGTGGCACCTTATCGAATGCCTTTTGGAAATCCAAATATACTACATCCACTAGTTCCCCTTTATCTACCCTGCTAGTTACATCCTCAAAAAACTCTAATAAATTTGTCAAACACGATTTCCCTTTCATAAAACCATGTTGACTCTGCCTAATCATGTTATGATTTTCTAAGTGACTTGATACCACTTCCTTAACAATGGATTCCAGCATTTTCCCGACGACTGATGTCAGGCTAACTGGCCTGTAGTTCCCTGTTTTTTCTCTCCCTCCTTTCTTGAATAAGGTGTTACATTTGCGACCTTCCCATCCACTGGGACCATTCCAGAATCTAGGGAATTTTGGAAGATCAAAACCAATGCATCCACTATCTCTTCAGCCACCTCTTTTAGAACCCTAGGATGTCGGCCGTCAGGTCCAGGGGATTTGTCGGCTTTTAGTCCCATTAGTTGCTCTGGTACTTTTTCTCCACTTATATTAATTACGCTAAGTTCCTCACCCTCATTATACCCTTGGTTCACCACCATTTTTGGTATGCTTTTTGTGTCTTCTACTGTGAAGACAGATACAAAATATTTGTTTAACGTTTCTGCCATTTCCTTATTCCGTATAATAATTTCTCCTGTCTCAGCCTCTAAGGGACCAACGTTTACTTTTGCTACTCTTTTCCTTTGTAGTTCCCTTATTTTCTAGAACTGGACTTCGAAGGGCTTTTTCTTCCTTTTGTTTCAGTTACATTCTCTCAGTTCTTCCTGAGTTCCCTCATAGTAGCCCCGTTTACAATTTTGGGTCTTTTTTTTAATCCTTCTGAATTTAGGTTTTTGGCTTTCAAATTTTATATCACTCTTACAAGTGAGTCCTAGCTCCCTATGTCTGAGAGAAGCTCCATTAGTCTTGGTATTTAGTTAAACTTGAAGTAATGTGCCAAGGATAAAGACAGAACAACCTTTCTGTTACTTTTAACTAGTGGAATAATCTTATGCCTCTACAGGACCTCTTCTGCCTTCAATAAGCAATCACAAATTCAGACCTAATTTTAAGTTTAACTTATTCATTAACTTTATTTTCCAAAAATTAATGAGTTATATATATATTTACTTCTGTCAAACTCCTCAAAGTAAAACAATAAACATTTCACAATCTAATGCTAAGCTATTCTTTTGTAGAATAGTTGTATATATACACTGTTTCTTCTCTGGTATTTCTTATCATTTATCACAGGAGCTGATGTTGGCTTAAAATATTATTTTAATAATTCTAAACCTACAGCTTCTTAACTGTCCCCAAAAATATTTACTGGGACTTCCGTGATTTTAACCATTGATCACATTTGAAAATAACTGGCTATACAACAGAACAAATCATCTTTTTTTATTCATTCTCGGGGTATGGCATCACTAGTGAGGCCAGCAGGTGGTGGTGAGCCGCCTTCTTGAACCGCTGTAGCCCATGTGGTGATGGTACTCCCACAGTGCTGTTAGGTAGAGAGCTCCAGGATTTTGACCCAGCAACGATGAAGGAACGGATATCTATTCCATGTCAGGATGGTTTGTGACGGAGTGCAGATCAGAACAGTGTGTTAAGCTGCGAGTTTGGTGAGTGAGGGAGTTCAGGGAGGGAGGTGTTCCTTTCTTTTTCCATCTTTGTCAGCTTCCAGGAGTGCAGGAGCTAAAAAGCTGCACAAGAGGGGACAGAGAACCAGCGGTGAGTATTTCTACAGTATTTCTACATTCTAGTCATTAAAGTAAAAGTAAGGTCTCTAGTTTAGAGTAAGTAGTGTTTAAAGGGAAGTAAGGTCCCTAGTGTATTTAATCTTTAATTTAAAGGGAGTAAATTAAGGGTAGGACATGGCAGGGCAGCTCAGCAGCGTGGAGTGCTCCTCCTGTGCTATGTTGGAAGTCAGGGACACTTTAGGTGTCCAGGGCGAATACATGTGCAGGAAGTGTCTCCAGCTGCAGCTACTCGAAATCCGCGTTTCGGAGCTGGAGCTGTGGCTGGAGTCACTGTGGAGCATCCGCGAAGCTGAGATCTTCGTGGATAGCACGTTTAACAAGGTGGTCACACCGCAGGTAAAGAGTGCACAGGCAGACAGGGAATGGGTGACAGCCAGACAGAGTAAAAGAACTAGGAAGGTAGTGCAGAAGTCCCCTGGGTCCATCTCCCTCTCCGACAGATTTTCCGTTTTGGATACTGATAGGGGAGATAGTTTCTCAGGGGAATGCAGCAAGAGCCAAATCCGTGGCACTACGACTGGCTCAGCTGCACAGGAGGGAAGGAAAAAGAGTGGGAGAGCAATAGTGATAGGGGATTCTATCATAAGGGGAACAGATAGACGTTTCTGTGGCCGCAGACGTGACTCCAGGATGGTATGTTGCCTCCCTGGTGCCAGAGTCAAGGATGTCACTGAACGGCTGCAGGGTATTCTGAAAGGGGAGGGCGAACAGTCAGAGGTCGTGGTTCACATTGGTACCAACGACATGGGTAGAAAGAGGGATGAGGTCCTGCAACAAGAATTTAGGGAGCTAGGTAGCAGATTAAAAAGCAGGACCTCAAAGGTTGTAATCTCTGGATTACTTCCGGTGCCACGTGCTAGTGAGTATAGGAATAGGAGGATAGAGCAGATGAATGCGTGGCTAAAGAGTTGGTGCAGGAGGGAGGGCTTTAGTTTCCTGGATCACTGGGTCTGCTTCTGGGGAAGGTGGGACCTGTACAAGTCGGACGGGTTGCACCTGAACCGGAACGGGACCAACATCCTTGCGGGGAGGTTTGCTAGTACTGTTGGGAGGGGTTTAAACTAACTTGGCAGGGGGGTGGGATACGGAGTGGAGCTATAGTAGGGGGTGATGCACAGCCAAATATAGAGGAAAAAACAAGTCAGCCTGGAAGGCAGAGCAAATATGTAACGGCACAAGGGAGTATGGCAAGGCTGGATGGCATTTATTTTAATGCAAGGCATCTTGCGAGTAAGGCAGATGAATTGAAGGTGTTGATGAACACATGGGAGTATGATATTGTTGCTATTACAGAGACATGGTTGAGGGAGGGGCAGGACTGGCAGCTCAATATTCCGGGGGATAGAATCTTCAGGCGAGACAGAGGGGGGTGTAAAAGAGGAGAGGGTGTCGCAATATTAATCAAGGAGTCAAATACTGCTGTAAGGAGAGATGATATCTTAGCAGGTTCCTCTAATGAGGCCATATGGGTAGAACTTAAAAACAAAAAGGGGGCAAGCACTTTTCTGGGAGTGTACTATAGGCTCCCAAACAGTCAGGGGGAGATAGAGGAACAGATATGTAGGGAAATCTCAGAGAAGTGTAGAAATAATAGGGTAATAATAGTAGGGGATTTCAACTTCCCCAATATTAACTGGGATAGTCAGAGTGTGAAAGGCTTAGAGGGTGTGGAATTCCTAAAGTGCATCCAGGAGAGCTTTTTGAGCCAGCATGTAGAAAGTCCTACAAGAGAGGGGATCAGCTACTTGTAGGAAAATCCACATCAGAGCAGTGGGAGTCTTTCAGAAAGGAAATAGAGAGAGTACAACGGCAACATGTTCCCGTAAAGGTCAAGGCTGGGACCAACAAGCCCAGGGAACCCTGGATGTCAAGGGATATACGAGAATGGATTAGGAAAAAAAGGGAGGCTTTTGGCAGGTACAAAGGACTAAAAACAGTGGAAGCCCTAGAGGAGTATAGAAAGTGCAGGGTACTTAAAAAGAAATTAGGAGAGCGAAGAGGGGGCATGAAAAAACACTGGCGGGCAAAATAAAGGAAAATCCCAAGGTGTTTTATAAGTATATTAAGGGCAAGAGGATAACCAGGGAAAGAGTAGGGCCCATTAGGGACCAAAGTAGCAATCTGTGTGTAGAGCCGGAAGATGTAGGTGAGGTTTTAAATGAATATTTTGCATCTGTGTTCACTATGGAGAAGGACGATGTAGGCATAGAAATCAGGCAGGGGTGTTCTGATATACTTGAACAAATTAGTATTGAGAGGGAGGAGGTACTAGCAGTTTTAGCAGGCTTAAAAGTGGATAAATCCCCAAGCCCAGACGAGATGTATCCCAGGCTGCTGTGTAAGGCAAGGGAGGAGATTGCAGGGGCTCTGACACAAATTTTCAGAACCTCTCTGGCCACAGGGGAGGTGCCAGAGGACTGGAGAACAGCTGACGTAGTACCATTATTCAAGAAGGGTAGTAGGGATAAACCAGGGAATTACAGGCCAGTGAGCCTAACATCAGTGGTAGGGAAATTATTGGAAAAAATTCTGAGGGACAGAATTAGTCTCCACTTGGAGAGGCAAGGATTAATCAAGGATAGTCGGCATAGCTTTGTTAGGGGGAGATCATGTCTGACCAATTTGATTGAATTTTTCGAGGGGGTGACTAGGTGTGTGGATGAGGGTAGTGCAGTTGATGTGGTCTACATGGACTTCAGTAAGGCTTTTGACAAAGTCCCGCATGGGAGACTGGTCAAGAAGGTAAGAACCCATGGAATCCAGGGCAACTTGGCACATTGGATCCAGAATTGGCTTGGTGGCAGGTGGCAGAGGGTGATGGTCGAAGTTTGTTTTTGTGACTGGAAGCCTGTGTCCAGTGGTGTACCGCAGGGATCGGTGCTGGGTCCTTTGCTGTTTGTAGTGTACATTAATGATTTAGATATGAATGTAGGAGGTATGATCAGTAAGTTCGCAGATGACACGAAAATTGGTGGGGTGGTAAATAGCGAGGAGGGGAGCCTCAGGCTACAGGACGATATAGACGGGTTGGTCAGATGGGCAGAACAGTGGCAAATGGAATTTAACCCTGAAAAGTGTGAGGTGATGCATTTTGGGAGGACTAACAAGGCAAGGGAATACACAATGAATGATAGGACCCTAGGAAGGACAGAGGATCAGAGGGACCTTGGTGTGCATGTACATAGATCCCTGAAGGCAGCAGGACAGGTAGATAAGGTGGTTAAAAAGGCATATGGGATACTTGCCTTCATTAGCCGAGGCATAGAATATAAGAGCAGGGAGGTTATGATGGAGCTGTACAAAACGCTAGTTAGGCCACAGCTGGAATACTGTGTGCAGTTCTGGTCGCCACACTATAGGAAGGATGTGATTGCATTGGAGAGGGTGCAGAGGAGATTCACCAGGATGTTACCTGGGCTGCAGCGCTTCAGCTATGAAGAGAGACTGGACAGGCTGGGGTTGTTTTCCTTAGAGCAGAGAAGGCTGAGGGGGGACCTGATTGAGGTGTACAAAATTATGAGGGGCATAGATAGGGTAGATAGAAAGGAACTTTTCCCCTTAGTAGAGGGGTCAATAACCAGGGGGCATAGTTTCAAGGTAAGGGGCAGGAGGTTTAGAGGGGATTTGAGGAAAAACTTTTTCACCCAGAGGGTGGTTGGAATCTGGAACTCACTGCCTGAAAGGGTGGTAGAGGCAGGAACCCTCAACTTTCAAGAAGCATTTAGATGAGCACTTGAAACGCCATAGCATACAAGGCTACGGACCAAGTGCTGGAAAATGGGATTAGAATAGACGGGGCTTGATGGCCGGTGTGGACACGATGGGCCGAAGGGCCTCTTCCTGTGCTGTATAACTCTATGACTCTATGAGGGCAACTTGCAGGTGATGGTGTTCCCATGCAACTGCTGCCCTTATCCTTCTAGGTGATGTCAAAGAAGCCTTGGCAAGTTGCTTAAGTGCATCTTGTAGATCGTACAATAATCTGGGACAAAATTAATTGCTTTTAAAAAAAGTATGGGCTAATAAATGAAAGTCAGCACGGATTTGTTTAAAGGGCAAATCGTGTTTGATTAACTTGATTGAGTTCGTTGATGAAATAATGGAGCGGGTTGATGATGGTTGTGCGGTTGATGATGTGTGTATGGGCTTTCAAAGGCGTTTGACAAAATACCACATAATAGACGACTTAGCAAAATTAAAGCCCATGGGATTAAAGGGATAGTGGCAGCATGGATAAAAAATTGGCTAAGGGACAGAAAGCAGAGAGCAGTGGTGAATGGTTGTTTTTCAGATTGCAGGGAAGTATACAGTGGTGTTCCCCAGGTGTCACTATTAGGACCACTGCTCTTTTTGATATCTATTAATGACCTGGACTTGGGTATAGCGGGCATAATTTCAAAGTTTGCAGATGATACAAAACTCAGAAACATAGTAAACAGACTTGAGGAGGACAGAGACAGACTGGCAAAATGGGCAGACGCATGGCAGATGCGCTGTATCATTCTATGATTCTGCATACTGCAGCCACAATGTGCAGGTGGTGGAGAGAGTGGATGTTTAAGGTGGTGGATGGGGTGCCGGTCAAGCAGACTGCTTTGTCCTGGATGGTGTTGAGCTTCTCAAGTGTTGTTGTAGCTGCACTCATCCAGGCAAGTGGAGAGTATTCCATCACACTCCTGACATGCCTTGTAGATAGTGGAGAGGCTTTGGTGAGACAGTCACTGCAGAATACCCAGTCTCTGACCTGCTCTCGTAGCCACAGCATTTATTTAGTCTGTTTGCTTGAAAGTAGCTCAACTCCTCCATCGAGCCTTATAAAACCATTTGTATCAAGTTAAGTTTGGTACAAGATTCTGACTCTAGCTGGTGTTTAAACTCCTTGGCCTGGAATTTCCGATAGGTTGTGCTGTTTTTTTCGGCCCAATTTTGCCTGAAATTGGCCAAACCAGCGCAAAAGGTCACAGAATTTTAAGTGCAAATTACGTTCAGCGCAACTCGAGTTTCCACGATCTTCTGCGCTAGTTTAAAAAACATCGTGCCAGAAGCTGGCCCTGGCCACGCCCCCAGATCGAATTAATGACCATTGCGAGTTTCCGCTAACTGTGCTCGTTTGATGACTTTCTAGGAGGCTCTGAAAATTAAGCTTTTTTTAGGGTGAAGGACACTAATAGGCACATTTTAAAAGCTTTTGAATATATATTTGTTTAATTTACTGTACACCAATATAACTAGCAAATCATTCTGTATAGTTTTTTAAAGTTATTTTCAGTTATTTAAAATTGGGTTACACACAAGTGGTGGACTAAACACTGATTAAAATGCTGATTTCTTTTTGTGCTAAACCCTTTTTTAGCTGTATTTATCAAACTGCACTAAGTTACCACTCTTAAATATATGAAGGGCATTTTTTTAAGCAAATTTTTTTTAAAATTACGTTCTAAAATGCTGTCCGATTGTGCTGGTTCGTGGCAGATTTTGCATTCACTAATATGCAAATGCATTTGAGCAGAAATGTGAGGAAAAAAAAATACCTCTCAAAACTCGTGCAATTTTGGGCACAATTTGCGCCCGGATCACCGATTGCGCCCAAAGCGGAAACTTTATTCCTTAAGTATTGTGACTGGATTTAAAGGGACACCCATCATTCCAAAAGCAGACTAAAATCTTTATTTTTGTTTCAATACCTTCATCCTTTTTGCCTAATTTCACAACTCAGAGCTTATTTTAGCTTTGGCTCGTGTCTATTCCAGTCTCCTTACTCCCTTAGAATCTTTTCTAAACCAGCTCCTCCCTGAGGATTCCAGACTCGACTAGTCCAATGCTTTCCTGGCTGGCCTCCCATCCTCCAGATACTTCAGCTCATCCAAAACTCTGCTGCTCATAAACTATCCCACAAAAAGTCCTGCTCATCCATCACCTCTGTTCTCGCTGATCTAGATTGGCTCCCACTCTCCCAATGCCTTAACAATATTTAAAAATATGATACTCATCAATGTTCCCTGTGAGCTGCACTTTGTTCTGCGCGGCCCCTTTAAATTTTCGCGCATGCGTGGCATTTATATGGAGAAGCCAGTGAGCAGCCTGTGTGGGACCTTTCCCTTACAGTTTAGAAGGAATATTGATCCTCATGTTTAAATCCCTTCATGAGTTTGCCCCTCTTCATCTGCAACCTCCTCCAGCCCTACAATTCTCCTTCTCTCCCCCCCCCAGTTTCTCCATTCCTCTGACCTACTTGATTCGCCCCATCATTGGTGGTTGTGTCTTCAATTGCCTCGGTCCCACGCTGTGAAATTTGTTCCCAACCCACTCTGCCTGTCCACTTCCAAAACCGTCCTTAAAACCCTCTTCTTTGACCAAGCTTTTGGACACCCTTCATTATCTGCCTCTTTGATCCAGCGTCCATTTTATTGATTTTTGCCTCTGTGATATGCCTTGGGATATTTTTCTGTTAAAGGACTTTATAAATGCAAGTTGGTGTTGGTAAAACATCTCGCAACAGGCGGAGATTAAGGGCATAACTATATAGGAAGCGTAGGGGAACCAATATCCAGGCTCCCAGTTCTATGCACCAAAAATGTATTGGCCATCAGTGCAATAACATTAGAAATATTACTTTGTTCCTTTATGTGAACACAATTTCTTTCTTGCAGTATTGAGAAGTTTAGAATATATCTCTTTCTTTAATACTTTTTAAAACTAGATTTACCACTGATCTGGTTCCAAAAGTGTAGTGTAAATGTCTACAGAAAAGCAATTGACTATTAAATTATCATTTCCATTGTTTTTGATGGCAGCTAGCTGTCTGTTGGTGCTAATATTTCAGTCACAGTCAAAGTCTGAACGAGATGTTCGTGTTCATAAGAAAGCACTTACTGTAACACAGGGTGATTCACAAAATATCCTCCGAAACTCTAAAATGCTGATCAGTTTTATTTATTTATATATATATATATATATAAACGAATGCAATTTTAACGTCACTTTTTTAAATTGCTCTTCTATTCCTCCAATGCTATGTTCTGTACTAAACGGAATCCTTCCAACCATAACATTGATATTCCTTTAAAATACAGAAACGTATTCCAAACAAGTGTTACCATTCTTGTTACTCTGCCAGCTACTTTCGAATCCTGTTACTGTGTGACTACACACTCCCTATTCTTTCGGGTGCGGGGGTTTGATGAGCTGGGCACAGCCGCTGGCCGCTCTCGGCTACAATCAGGTAGTTTTGGACGGCAGCTCACTGACTCGGGGAAGCGGTTTCCGGTAAAGGCGGTGTTTTTACTCGGAGTAGTTTTTAATGTAAACCTTTTTTCTTATACGTTGAAGGGGAACTACCAGAGCGCAGCATGGACATTTTTATCAGATGCATTTTTCTCTCTATCCTGTGCACCTTTACAGCGGAGGCATACGGAGGTACGTGCGAGTCGAACTTTTGTGTGTTCCAGATGGGTCTTTTTTTTGGTGCAAAATTCTGTCTCTTTTGTTGAGCATTTTGAGGACAAGGTCCGTCTTTATTAGTTCATAGTTGTTTGCGTGCGGAACTGCTTCCTGCAGAAAAGTGGGGTTGGATTGTGCTTCCAGGGCTTCCTATAGATGTTTTTGAGAGTTGTAACGTTTTGAAGAGGGAAAAAAAATAAAACTTAAAAATCCCAACTACTTCAAGGTGAGTAAATTTAAATCACAGTTGTGTTGAAGTGTTATGGTTTTATGTGCTTGGCGCTGGGAGCGGGCGGGGCGAATGACTTTTTCAAAAGATTCAAATTGTTGCTAATTGTATGGTTCACTCGCCTTGATTTGTTGGACAGGAAAAACCCGGAGACTTAAATTTAGCAAATAAAAACAGTGCTGGAAAAGTTACTCAGCAGGTCAGGCAGCATCTGTGGAGAGAGAAACCGAGTTAACGTTTCAGGTCGATGACCTTTCGTCAGAAATACATTTAGTACTTGGCTTTTAGAAAGAACTGACAGAAACCTGTGATTAACTCTTGAATTGAGCGAGGGTTGTGAATGATGTGCAGGGTGTTTAAACTGTGCGATCCGGGGACTAAATGGCATCTTCTGGGCTCAGCGTGTGCCCTGGGCGGCTCTGCCCGTGCAATCAGCGGCAGCCAACTGGCGCGGGGCAATGTTACCGCGCAGGAAGAGCACTTCAGGGCTGTGCAACTAGAGCCACTTACTGCAGGGAATTTACAGCCCGGAATCAAAAAAAACTTGCATTTATATAGCGCCTTTCACGACCTCAGGACATCCCAAAGCGCTTTACAGCCAATGAACTACTTTTGAAGTGTAGTCACTGTTGTAATGTAGGAAACGCGGCAGCCAATCTGTGCACAGCAAGCTCCCACAAACAGCAATGTGATAATGACCAGATAAACTGTTTTAGTGATGTTGATTGAGGGATGAATATTGGCCAGGACGCTGGGGATAACTCCCCTGCTCTTCTTCGAAATAGTGCCATGAGATCTTTTACGTCCACCTGAGAGGGCAGATAGGGCCTTGGTTTAATGTCTCAACCGAAAGACGACACCTCCGCCAGTGCGGCACTCCCTCAGTACAATGATCATTTGTATACATTTTCTTGTAACAAAAATAATTCAGATTACATAGTTGTAGTTTTGGATTTATAGCCCAGTGTGATATTCTAGAAATGTAGACTGAAAACCTATTGAAGGTGGGTGGGTGCACGCATCAAGGGGTTGTTTTATTGTAAGATGTACAGGAAGATTTTTTTAACCCACAAAAAATGTGCCCATTGTTGCTGGGAAAAATTACGCTCGCCACTTGTCCTTAATAGTGTAGATCTTGCACTAGGTTCTGTTCGCCCACCCTCGCTCCCTGTCCCCCAATGCATTGAATTTAAAATTCTCAACCTCATCTTAAAATCCCTCCATGGCCATGGGCTCTCCTTACCATTGCAAACTCCAGGGTTGAATTCCCTTCTGTATCCTTCGGTGTACTGACTCAAACCATTTGTGCAACCTCCCTTCACCTTGCTGTTGGTGGTAAAACCTTCAGCCACCTTGGCCACACTCTCTGGAACTCTCTAAACCTTTCTTCCTCTCTTCTCTCCATGTAAAAGCCTTCTTAAAACTCACCTTTTTGACCAAACCTTTGGTCACCTCTGCTAATCTTGGGGTGTTTACATAACTGCAAGTTATTGCTGCAACATCATTTCCAAGTGCATCACTCTTATGTGTTATATCATCCTGATTGTGTTGCATGTAAAACATAGGCTGGAGCAGTGATGCTTCTGAAGAACATAAGAACTTGCTCAATATCTATCCCTTCCACCACCAGCACACTGTGTCTGTGGCTGCAGTATAAACTGTAGAATGCATTGCAGCAACTCACAAAGCTTACTTTGACAGTATACCTTAGCCCCACGCAACATCCTGATGGATATATATTACCAAAGGACAAAATACTGCGGATGCTGGAAATCTGAAATATAAACAGAAAATGCTGGAAATACTCAGTAGGGCAGGCGGCATCTGTGGAGAGAGAAACACTGTTAACGTTTCAGGTCTATGACCTTTCATCAGAATTGGAAAATGTTACAGATGTAACAAGTTTTATGCAAGTACAGAGGCAGGGAAAGGGGGAGGGGAGGAAAGAACCAAAGGTAAGGTCTGTGATAGGGTGAAAGGCAGGAGTAATTTAAATGGCAAAAGGTATGATGGTGCAAGGCAAAAGGTGGTGGTTTTGGGAGAATCCGTTCAGGGCAACTAGCTATGGCCTTGCCAGAATCATGCATCTCCTGTCACTAAATTTTTTAGAAAGTACACTGCAAAACTATTATTATTTCTGATACACAAGTAGCTTTGTTTAATTTTCAGTGGTATTTTGTGTTGCTGCCAGTGGCAAGTTGGGACAGGCAGCAGGTTCCTGTGGTCAAATTACATGATTTGAACTGAAATGCTATCCTGTCTTGTAATTGGAACTACCTAATATCAGGTTTTATATCATTGCATGATGCAAGGGAATAGCATATGTTATAGCTTTGTAACACAATGCAACACAAAACTGTATATCTGTGTGTAACAACAATGTATGTATGTTTTGATACATCCTTGTAACAATCCACAAAAGCTTTCTGTATAAATGTGCCTGGTTAAGACATCAACTTTCTCTGTCTAGACTGATCCTTGTTACTACTACCTATGCAGAGAGAGCTCAGAATCCTGTGTTGCAGCTACCACGGCCACACAAACTCCAAAAATTCCATTCAACCCTGACAGATCAGTGATGGTACAACTGTGTACATTCCGATCATGCCCCTGCTCTAGTCCATCCCAGATGTAACCCCGTGCCTAATTGCCCTGCTGCTGGCAGGACAAGGAATCCCCACCTCTTGAAGGCTTAAGAAGCTCTTGAACCAGCACTGAAAAAAATACATGCATGTTTAAGCTGTGGCCCATCCCAACTGACCCCTAATCAAGCATGGACAAAATGCCTGGCAGACATTTGGCAATTGGAGCAAGTGATGTGAAGGCTTTATTTGGAACAAAGCAAGCACCAATCAATATAGCTCATTCCCTTCTTGTTGCCATACCCTGTCCAACAACAACAACTTGCATTTATATGGCATCTTTAACATTAAAAAAAAAATCCAAAGCACTTCACAGAGGCATAATCAGATAAAAATAGAGCCAAAGATAGGGATTTTTGAAGTGGTCACCAAAAGCTTGGTTAAAGAGGTGGATTTTAAGGAAGGTCTTAAAGGAGTAGATGGAGGTAGATAAGTGAAGGGGCTTAGGGAGAGAATTCCACAGCATGTGCCTAGGCGGCTGAAGGCACAGCTACCAGTGGTGGGATAAAGGGAAAGAGGGAGAGATGCACAAGAGGCCAGAGTCCGAGCAATGCAGCGTTCTAGGACTGGAGGAGATGATAGAGATAGGGAGGGGTGAAGTTATGAAGAAATTTAAACACACAGGATGGGAAATTTTTAATTTGAGGCATTGGAGGACTGGGAGCCAATCTAGGCCAGTAAGGACAGGAGTGATGGGTGAGCGGCACTTGGTGTGGGATCGGATATAGGCAGCAGAGTTTATAAAGTACAGTAGCTGCAATAAAAACCCTTTTACGAAGTGACTGTTCTGTTGGGATATCTGGTTCTGTTTCTAGTAGCAGCATTTTGTGACTGCGAAAAACAAATGCAAGAGTTTGTCAAATTGAAATTGGCAGTGGGAAAGTGCAGCTGACTGTAAACACAGACATGAAAAGAAACTAAAATAAAGGAGTGAAATAAAAGCAGAAAGTACTCAGCAGGTCTGTGGAGAGAGAAACAGAGTTAACGTTTCAGGTCGATGATCTTTCGCCAGAACTGGAAGAAGTTAGAGATTTAACAGTTTTTAAGCAAGTACACAGGTAGGGAAAGGTTGGGAGGGGAGGGGTGGGGTGGGGTAGAGGGAGGGAAGGAAAGAACAAAAGGGAAGGTCTGTGATAGGGTGGAAGGCAGGAGTGATTAAATGACAAAATGGATGATGGTGCAAGGCAAAAGTGGGTGGTAATGGGACAAGTAAAGGAACAAAAGATGGGACAAGTAAAGGAACAAAAGATGGGTCAAAGAGAACTGTAAATGGCAATAGCAGAACCATTACCAGCACCTGCTGTGTGGAACAAATGGGAGCTGTGGTTATGATCTGAAATTGTTGAACTCAATGTTGAGTGTCAAAAGATTTTAGAGTGTCTGTTCGAAAGATGAGGCATTGTTCCTCGAGTTCCTGAGGAGCTTTATTGGAATAGTGTAGGAGGCCAATGTTGGAAAGGGAATGGGATGGAGAATTAAAATGAAAAGTGACCGGAAACTTGTGGACTGACCGGAGGTGTTCAGCAAAGTGATCACCCAATCTGCATCTGGTCTCCACAATGTAGAGGACACGGCATTGTGAGCAGCGAATACAGTATTCCAAATTTAAAGAAATACAAGTAAATTGCTGTTTCACCTGGAAGGAGTGGGGCCCTGGATGGTGGGAAGGGAGGAGGTAAAACGGCAGGCGTTGCATCTTCTGGTCTGGGCAAAATTTTGTGTGGTTTAAGACTGCAGTTATACTGCATTCTATACAAACTCAAGCTGGTGTATGATGGCCTCCGGGAGGTGGTCTCACACCTCTCAGCTTTAGTGCACTTGACCATCTGAATTGTAGTTCTACTTTTTTATTGATGTGAACCTAAAGCTGTTTTGTAAGCTATAAGTGGCAATATAACTACCTTTTAAGAAGCATGCAATGAAGGTTCTTCTAAATAATTATCAGAAGGAAAAACATTTTCACCTTTGGTTACTGACGCTATGGTTTCACGACAAACATTTTATAAATTGAACCAAATATTTGATTCATCCAAAAATGGATCTTAATCTGTAGTGGAGAGCTTTTTTTGAAGTTAATCACTTTTGTGTCTAAAACTTGAGCATACTGATAATGCAGGGACATCATGTTTAATCTCTGGGTAAAAGGAGAAAATGGCCAAATGTTGCCCTGATCCTGACGACGACTTTCGTGTGGAGCAGCGTAAAGCTGTGTTTAGACCTTAAGTATGTAAATCCAAGCCTAAGTATATGCTGAGGTTCTGTTTGCTCCTGCTGTTGAGAATAATGGATCTGGCCACACTCTCATGGAACGCTGCATCCAATTGCAGTGTGCCCTACCACCTACCCCTCGAGGAGAAATTCTTGAACACCTTTGACCACAAGTCGGTCAGACCGTGGTCTGTGCAGAATATTCTTGAGGCCTTCTGAACGAAGGAGGTGGTTGATTGTGTCAGAAGATTTCCGAGCAGATGACAAAAACCTCCTCCCCAGATCTGTTTTAAAAAAAAAAAGCAACAAGATGTTGTTTGGCTCCTGGCAGAAGGACCCTTCCTGTCAGATCCTTCACACACAACCTGTGATTCTGCAACACAACATGCTATCCCTGTAACAAAAACGGAAAGTGCTGCAAACACTCAACAAGTCATGCAAATCATCTGTGGAGTGAAATGACAAGTTAACTTTACAGGCATTGCCCTTCATCAGCACCCGGTTCTGACAAAGGGCCATGCCTGAAACATTAACTTGTCACTTCGCTCCACAGATACCGTGCCTGACTTGCTGAGTGTTTCCAGCATTTTCTGTTTTTGCTTCAGATTTACAGCATCTGCAGGATTTTGCTAATGCTGTCCTTATGGTGGCTGTGGTTGTGAAGAGATCATTGCCCACGTCTCCTTAGAATGTACATTTGCAAAGAAAATCTGGAGAGAGATACAGTGTTGTTTTAAGTATATCCCTAGCAGCTTCATAACATAGGATTGTGTTCAAGGCAATGCACCATCTCTTAATTGCCCAGAAATTCGTCCGAATACGGGAGAGTACGCACTGTGTACTCACCCATATTCGGTCCCGAAGTGCCGGTTTCCTGCATGCACTGCGCATGCGCGGGAAACCGGCACTTCCGATATTGCGAAGGGGGCGGTTCCTAAGTGAACCGCGTGCACACTACAGGCTGCGCGCACGCAGCACACTTAGTTTTTTTTTCAGGTTTGAACGCGAAGGTAAGTGTTGAAGATTTTACACATGAAGAAAGGAGGCGTAAGACCCCCTTTTAACAAGGTAAGTAGTTAATTAAGTATTTTAAAATTTTTTCAACAGGTTTATCTTTTTTAGAGACCTTAAAGAAAGGTAAGTTTATTTTTATAACTTTAAAAAGAATTTAAATTTTTTCAAAAATTTAAATTTTTGTTTAAAGTGGTTAATTTATTTAACTATAGTTATTTTATTAATGTGATGGATTTTTAAAAAAATTTAATTGAGGTTTAGCTGTTCTTTTGGGGGCAAGTTGTGTTCATAGCTTTGACAGCTCTTCCTGTCAAAACTATGAATGAAAGATGGTGTGCTGCCATTGGCTCTAACTGGCCCATGTGATCCCAGAGGTCGCATCGAACTAACTGCGCCTCTGGGACACGCACACACTGCGCGCCGGCACCAGGGAGAGGCCCAGGAACTGAAGTTCGTGTGGGCCAAAACCATAAAGGCAGGCGCAGAGTGCGATATCGCGGGGGATCCTTACCCCCGCGGCAACCATCGAAGTCCAATTTCTGGGCTATTGTCTCTAAATCTCTCCTGCCTTCCATCCTATCACAGACCTTCCCTTTTGTTCTTTCCTTCCCTCCCCCCTTTCCCTGCCCCTGCACTTGCTTAAAAACCTGTTCAATCTCCAGCTTTTTCCAGTTCTGACGAAGGGTCATCGACCTGAAACGTTAACTTTGTTTCTCTCTCCACAGATGCTGCCTGACCTGCTGAGTGTTTCCAGCATTTTCTGTTTTTGTTTCAGATTTCCAGCATCCGCAGTATTTTGCTTTTGTACATGTAGCACCTTTTTCAGTTAAATGTTTACATAGCAACTGGATGCAATAGCTTGATACTCCCTGAAACTGTGTACCTCACAAAAGTGCTTTATGCTTTATGAATGGCAACATCACTTTATACTGTTCTGAATGTTTTTGGACTGTGGTTTTTATATATTTGTTTGGTCAACAAATAACGTTTACTTTTGGGGGAAATAAAACTCCTGCCTAGTGGACCTCCTGGACACTTTATAAACTTATTTTTGAATCATTTTAGTGTTCAGAGGCAGCAGATGCTCCTACCTGCTCTCTCCTAATGTTAAGAATTAGCTGTTGAAGAGTGGAGCGTGGCATAGATTAGCTACAAAACATTTTGTTGCTACTCAATACCTAGCGATTCATAAAATATCAAAGTGCAGTCTGGTTACAATTTTCTTCAATATCCAAGGTGACCCCAACTTGGAAATAAAGTAGTCTTTAGTTGTATTTGAACGTTTGAACCTTTACAGTAATTTGTTGCATACCATGACGTTAACGCTAGAGAGAGGATAGCATTTAAGCTTTTACAGGATTAGGAGTATACAGTTCAGTAAAACCCGAACAGACTGGGTGTTTAGAGCATGAGCAGGCTATCAGTATGATGCTTTGTCCTACTGTCAAATACAAAGAAGTATTTTCTGCATGTCTCATCAAGCTCTACAATCCTTTTGGAAATACTGTAATCCTCCCTGGACCCAAATCCGACTAGTTTGAAAGCTGCAGTTCAATATTTTCATTCCACTGACTGGATTTTCCTGTGGCAAGCCTACACCTTGTTCATTTTGAAAAACGTGTTTGACTTCAAACAGTATCCAGTGCTTTAAATATTTGCTTGCTGTGGATCATCTTCTGCATTTGTACTGTGTTTAAAAAATGTTCAAAGTATTTTTTGAACGAATTAAACAATGAGAAATGCTCAGATTTGTTTGGTAGATTTCAATTTCTGCATTTAGTGGTAGGAAATAGGCTGTAAATGTTATCAGCATAACGTAGGGATTCATTCATTCATAGCTTGTCACTCCAAAACTGCAGCCAGGATCCAGTGTTGTTTATCTTGAATAGTTCCTCGGTAGTACAGCTGTTGACAGGGACACTACATCAGGCACTGTTCAAGTGTTTGCCTAGACTCTCCACATTCACATCTGCCATTGTTTCTCAACTTCCACTTGGTCATATTGTCACTAGTCTTTGCCACCCCAGCTCTTGTTTGATTAAATTCACGTCATGACCCCTGTTAATTTCCCATTGCAACTAACTGTGGGAGGGACCAAATGTGCTAACATGCACTGAGACCACAATGTCCTTTACATAGCTCAGTAACATCACAACAATTTGTGTTGGTTTCTTCACATTCCCAAAATTAGAAGAAGAAACTGGACTGTAACCTGAAGAATTTCATTTAAAAACAAAGTAAAGCTACGTACACAATGTGATACGGCGTAATACATGATGCTTCTGCATCAGATCAGTCAGTTGTCACAACCATGCTGGCCACAAGAAATCTCTGTTGCAACATGTCAGCTTCCGCAGCTGTCTACCCATTCTCCCTGTCTTCTGGTCTTCCCATATATAGTCCACTATCTCAGCTTTAACTTCCATGAGCCTTTTTCGATTTGCGATCCATTCTATTATTTTAAATCATGTGTCCCATAAGGCCTTTGCATTACAATTTTCTTGTAAGATAATCGTTACCTGTACAAGGTAACTCTTCTTTGCTTCAGTCTTGGTCACTCATCTACCACTTTCACCTCCTCACCACCAGTTTCTGCTTTCTTCAGTTCTCCTACAACCTGCTGTTATCCCCTTAGTTTCACACATCAATGTCATAAGAACGTAAGAAATAGGAGCAGGAGTAGGCCATTCGGCCCCTCGAGCCTGCTCCGCCATGCAATAAGATCATGGCTGATCTGATCTTGGCCTTAACTCATAACCCTTGAATCCCCTGTCTGTCTATCTCAGCCTTGAATATATTCAATGACTCAGCTTCCATAGCTCTCTGGGGTAGAGAATTCCAAAGATTTACGACCCTCTGAGAGAAGAAATTCCTCCTCATCTCCATCTTAAATGGGTGACCCCTTATTCTGAAACTATGCCCCATAGTTCTAGATTCCCCCATGAGGGGAAACATCCTCTCAGCATCTACCCTGTCAAGCCCCCTCAGAATCTTATATGTTTCAATAAGATCACTTCCCATTCTTCTAAACTCCAATGAGTATAGGCCCAACCTTTCCCCATAAGACAACCCCTTCATCCCAGGAATCAACCTAGTGAACCTTCTCTGAACTGCCTCCAATGCAAGTTTTTCCCTCCTTAAATAAGGAGACCAAAACTGTACGCAGTACTCTAGGTGTGGTCTCACCAATGCCCTGTACAGTTGTAGCAAGACTTCCCTACTTTTATACTCCATCCCCTTGCAATAAAGGCCAACATTCCATTTGCCTTCCTAATTACTCCCCACATTATACTCCATCTGCCAAATGTTTGCCCACTCACTTAACCTATCTATATCCCTTTGCAGACTCTTTGTGTCCTCCTCACAACTTGCTTTCCACCTATCTTTGTATTATCAGCAAATTTGGCTACAGTACACTTGGTCCCTTCATCCAAGTCATTAAAATAGATTGTAAATAGTTGAGGCCCCAGCACTGATCCCTATGGCACCCCACTAGTTACAGTTTGCCACCTGAAAATGACCCATTTATCCCAACTCTCTGTTTTCTGTTAGTTAGCCAATCCTCTATCCATGCTAATATATTATCCCCAACACCATGAGCTCTTATCGTGTGCAGTAACCTTTTATGTGGCACCTTATCGAATGCCTTTTGGAAATCCAAATACACTACATCTACTGATTCCCCTTTATCCACCCTGCTTGTTACATCCTCAAAGAACTCTAATAAATTTGTCAAACACGATTTCCCTTTCATACAATCAAGCAGAGTCAACGTGGTTTTATTATGATTTTCTAAATTTCCTGCTACTACTTCCTTAATAATGGATTCCAGCATTTTCCCCAATGACAGATGTTAGGCTAACTGGCCTATAGTTTCCTGCTTTCTGTCTCCCTCCTTTCTTGCATATGGGCGTTACGTTTGCGGTTTTCTAATCCGCTAGGACCTTTCTAGAGTCTGGGGAATTTTGGAAGATTACAACCAATGCATCCACTATCTCTGTAGCCACTTCTTTTAAGACCCTAGGATGCAGGCCATCAGGTCCAGGGAACTTGTCAGCCTTTAGTCCCATTAGTTTGCCGAGTACTGTTTCTCTAGTGATAGTGATTGTTTTAAGTTCCTCCGTCCCTTTTGCCCCTTGATTTTCCACTATTATTGGGATGCTTTTAGTGTCCTCTACCGTGAAGACAGATACAAAATATTTGTTCAAAGTCTCTGCCATTTCCTTGTTTCCCATTATTAATTCCCCAGTCTCATCCTCTGAGGGACCAATGTTTACTTTAGCTACTCTCTTCCTTTTTATATACTTGTAGAAGCTCTTACTATCTGTTTTTATATTTCTTGCTAGTTTACGCTCTTAATCTATTTTCTCCCTCTTTATTTTAGTCATCCTTTGCAAGTTTCTAAAAATTTCCCAATCTTCTGGCCTACCACTAATTGTCGCAACATTGTATGCCTTTTCTTTCAATTTGATACCCTCCTTAACTTCCTTAGTAAGCCACGGATGGTTCATCCTTCTTGTAGAGTCTTTCTTTCTCACTGGAATATATCTTTGTTGAGAGTTATGAAATAGCTCCTTAAAAGTCTGCCACTGCTTATCGACCGTCTTACCTTTTAATCTATTTTCCCAGTCCAATTTAGCCAACTCTGTCTTCATAGCCTTGTAATTGCCTTTATTTAAGTTTAAGACACTAGTTTCAGACCCAAGTTTCTCACCCTCAAACTGAATGTGAAATTCTATCATGTTATGATCACTCTTCCCTAGAGGATCCTTTACTATGAGCTCATTAATTAATCCTGTCTCATTACACATTACCAGATCTAAAATAGCCTGTTCCCTGGTTGGTTCCACAATGTATTGTTCTAAGAAACTGTCCTGAATTCACTCTTAGGAACTCGTCCTCAAGGCTACCTTTGCCAATTTGATTTGTCCAATCTATATGAAGATTAAAGTCGCCCACGATTATTGCAGTACCTTTCTTACAAGTCCCCATTATTTCTTGATTTATACTCTGTCCCACAGTGTAGCTACTGTTAGGGGACCTATAGACTACTGCCACCAGTGACTTAATTCCCTTATTATTTCTTATCTCCACCCAGACTGATTCTACATCTTGATCTTCCGAGCCAAGATCATTTTTCACTACTGTACTGATCTCATCCTTTATTAACAGAGCTCCACCGCCTCCTTTTCCTTTCTGCCTATCCTTCCGAAATGTCAAATACCCCTTTATATTCAGTTCCCAGCCTTGGTCACCTTGCAGCCACGTTTCTGTAATGGCTATCAGATCATACCCATTTATTTCTATTTGTGCCATCAATTCATCTATCTTGTTATGAATGCTGTGTGCATTCAGATAAAGAGCCTTTAATTTTGTCTTTTACCATTTTTCCCTACCCTGACCCTATTTGCTGGTGCACTCTTATGCTTGTATACTCTGTCCCTTCCTGTCACACTCTGGTTATCATAACCCCTATCGCTACCTTACACTATTGCCTTCTCCTTTCTCTTCAACTTTCTAAGTTTCCCCTCACCTGAACCCTCCCCCCCCAACTATTTAGTTTAAAGCCCTATCTACAGCCCTAGTTATTCGATTCGCCAGGACACTGGTCCCAGCACGGTTCAAGTGAAGCCCGTCCCAACGGAACAGCTCCCTCTTTCCCCAGTACTGGTGCCAGTGCCCCATTTCTCCCACACCAATCCTTGAGCCACGCACTCAACTCTCTGATCTTATTGACCCTATGCCAATTTGCTCGTGGCTCAGGTAGTAATCCAGAGATTATTACCTTTGTGGTTCTGCTTTTTAGTTTGGCCCCTAGCTGCTCATACTCCCTGAGCAGAACCTCTTTCTTAGTCCTACCGATGTCATTAGGAGTGGAGTGGAGAATTAAAGTGACAGGCCACCTCACCGTCCTTGGCCTCTTGCATTGTTCCACGGAAGCTCAGCGTAAGCTCGAGGAACAGCACCTCATCTTTCGTTTAGGCACGCTACAGCCCTCTGGACTCAACACAGAGTTCAACAATTTCAGATCATAACCACGGCCCCTATCACATATATATATTATATTTATATATATTTTATTTTTTCATCCACCCTTTTGTTTGGCCCCCTTTTTTTCTTCCCTCCCTCAAGCTGGCAGCTGTCCTTCATTCCGCCAGCGCACTTCACACTTCATCTAGCCTCAACCTGTCACATAACCACCTCCTCTCGCCTTGAATATCTCTTAATGTCTCTCAATGTCTCTTAATCTCTCCTGCCTTCTATACTACCACTGACCTTCCCCTTTGTTCTTTCATCCCCTCCCCCTTTTCCCAGCATTATACTTGCTTTAAATCTATTTCATTTCCTGCTTTTTTTCCAGTTCTGATGAAGGCTCTTCGACCTGAAACATTAACTCTGTTTCTCTCTCCACGGATGCTGCCTGGCCTGCTGAGTTTTTCCAGCGTTTTCTGTTGTTATTTCGGATTTCCAGCATCCGCAGTATTTTGCTATCCCCTAACTATACTGTTCCTTACCACTACTACATTCCTTTTTACTGCCCCAACTTGAATGGCCCCCTGTACCACGGTGCTGTGGTCAGTTTGCTCATCCTCCCTGCAGTCCCTGCTCTCGTCCACACAGGCTGCAAGAACCTCATACCTGTTGGACAAGTGCAAGGGCTGAGGCTCCTCCAATGCTACCTTCTGGATCCCCATACCTGCCTCACATGTAGTCCCTGACCACTGACCAAATCTGAAGTATTTAACCTAAGGGGTGTGACTGCCTCCTGTAACAAAGTGTCCAGGTAACTTTCTCTCCCTCCCTGATGTATCGCAGTGTCCAAAGCTTGGACTCCAGCTCATCTACTCTGAGCTGAAGTTCCTCGAGCTGCAGACACATACTGCAGATGTAGTTGCTGTGGATCACACTGGGGTCCACCAGCTCCCACGTGCTACAGCTGCAACACATCATCTGCCCTGCCATCTCTATTGTATTTTATTGAACTAATTAGGTTTTCAAGTTTTGAAATACTCAATTGTCTATTAATAGTTTTTAATCTAGGTAATACCTTGTTTAATTTATTAAATTTAGTTATATGCTTTAGTTCTTTACTGTAACTTAGCCCACAGTCCTAATTTAACCCTAGTTGTTTATATTTTTTTAATGTATCAAGCAGTACTGCTTACCCCCACCTCTCCGAATTCCCTCACTCACCAAATTCCCGAGTTTAGTACTCTGTAGAAGCAGTACTGGACTCCGTGTTACTTACCTCATGGGAATGGACTCCAAGGATTTGTAGTGCTATGTGACCTTACGTTCAACTGTATTCAAAGATCATAGATGCTACTAAGCCATGGGGAAAAATATTGTCATTGTTGTTAGGTGCCACAAACTGCATAGCTAGCCATATGAAATATTTTTATTTTTTGTTGTGAAAATGACTATCTTTCATGTGGAAATTTAAAAAACACAATTTCACATGGACCGATTGAGTATATATAACACAGATGCATCAAGAGGTTGAACTTTACAATTACCATCTGGATTTACAGCAATAGCAAATGATAGCAAGCAGCAGTAATTAGTACTTAAAACACAGCATATAGCCAGTGTTTCTGACAGACAAAATGTGTAAGTTTAAAACTCTTGGATGAAACTTTCAATGCTTTCAGAACGGTTCAGGAGTCTTTACTGCTGACCGGCACTATGCATAATCTTCTCAACTGAATTTGTGCAATTCATTTTGAGTTTCTGATAATCTCTTGTTAAAACAATGTCATACAAAAAAAAGAGTGCGAGAACTCAGAAAACTCTTCATTGGACTATTTATCATTCTCTTTCAGATAGTGACTGACCTACTGTGTATGTCGAGCAGTTTCTGTTTTTATTTCTCGCCAATTTGTTGGTGGCTATGGAGTCTCATAATTTTCATAATAAACAGTATTATCAAATTGATCAGAAATATTTTTATTACAAGCATTCTGGCAGAATCCCATGAGAAACAACTTGGATTGTTCCAGTCTATTTTCTGTCATGTAAGAACCTTTTTCAGAAGTTGATATGGTTTCTAAGAGAATCAGAGCCTGTTCATTGCACTCAATGAACGCTGGAATGAAGCAACTCCATTTCATTTACTGCTTCAGATGTAAATTTATTAACACAAATATTTAAATTTATTCTTCCCCTTCGATGTTTAAAGTTTAAGAAAAAATAAATCATCTGTGCATCTCTGGAGGGGCGATGTGATTGAAGTAAAAATACAGAATATATCATCCAATGTTTTATAAAAGAGATTTTAATGATCAGAATTATTATACTCCATGTACAGGAAACTCTTGTTTAACCGGCACCTAAATATCCGGAATTCTCTCTTAACCGGCAAAAATCATACTCCGAAAACTCCTCTCAAATAACCGGCAATGTTGCCGAGTCCGAGTCTCCCGCGAACGCCGAGTACTCCGAAAACTCCTCTCAAATAACCGGCAATGTTGCCGAGTCCGAGTCCGAGTCTCCCGCGAACGCCGAGTTAGTCAGTGGGGGTAGTTCTCCAAAGTGCCACTACTCGGCCTCCTGGCGCTGTCAGAAGTCCGAACACTGCAGTAACAGGAGTCTGATTCTCCCGCGCTGCCGGGAGTCTCTTCTGATCGGCCATTTTACTGTGTGTAAGTTTTGTTTTACTGTTAAGTAATTAAAGAGTTATGGATTACCCTCAACTGGCAGTACTGTACTTAATCAAGCATCTTCCACCATCCATTTAACACAACATTCTGTAGGGGAGTACCCAAATACTGTATACTGCACATTTCTTTATTTTTTTATTTTTGTTTGTTAAAAATAGCCTCGGTAGATATAACTCTCCGTTATCCGGAACTTTTGATCAACCGGCACCACGCCGGTCCCGTAGGTGCCGGATACCAAAGAGTTTCCTGTAAAACCACAATTTTATTTGATAAAATACAAAATAAAACTTTGGAATGTAATCTTTGCTGGAATATATAGTCTTGAATTGAGAATTGCTTTGGTACATCTATTCAGCTATTAGAGTCATAATCATAGAGTTATACAGCACAGAAAGAGGCCCTTCGGCCCATCGTGTCTGCGCCGGCCATCAAGCCCTGTCTATTCTAATCCCATTTTCCAGCACTTGCTCCGTAGCCTTGTATGCTATGGCATTTCAAGTGCTCATCTAAATGCTTCTTGAATGTTGTG